>APFE030434549.1:20342-127392 GCA_000404065.3 Pinus taeda | reverse complement strand
ATTTCCTTATTAAGCATATAAAAACTTAGTACATACAATAAGACAAATTTTGAACCATGGATATTCGAACCCAATTTTTCATGGATATTATTAACTTGTAAATAGGCTTTGTTACAATACCATAGCTCATCAAAACCACATATCAAAAAACCATCTCTCATTCACAATCAAAATATTTTATAGATATATTTTCTTTAATTTAATTTTATTGCATTTTTGGGAAAGAGACATATCTCAATATGGAAGAGATGTTGTATTGTTCTTTATATTGTGTTATCTAAACATTTTAAATTAGTTAAATTACAATAAAAATATAAATTATATAAATAAATAAATTTATTAATTAAAAATATTTTTGAGTGAGTGAATTACAATAATATTAATAATATAATTATTAATAACTAAGTCATCGTAGATCCATCTAAAATAACACATCCTATAAATTTCTCCTTTGTGTTCTATTCTATCTTTGAAACTAATTCCAAAGCGAAACTGACAAAAAATTGTGAACTTATCCTCATAAGACTTTTTATCATTGAGGCCCCTATTTTTCTTCAATTTCCTTTATTTTTCCTTCAATTTTCTTCTCATGCAAATCTATGAGGTTTCATCTCCCTCTTCTCATATTTTCCTTTATTTTCATAATTAAATGTAAATTAATGCATCTTTGCATTTGTCAATTTCCTTAGCCATAATAAACCAAAAGTGGCACCCACTATGATGTTTTTCCCAACATTCAGCTTCAAATATTGTCCCATGACATTGGTCTTATTTTTCCTTTATTATCCTTTACTACATGAAATTTTAACCCAGGGTTGTTAGACACAATGACCCAAATGAATAATCAAGGTCGACCTCTTCAAATATCCCACTAGTCTCTTAGTCAAAACCAATGATCCAAGAGAAAGAACCCAACATTAATCTTCCCAAACAACCTACTCGTCTCTGAGTAAAAAACAATGACTCAAGGGAGTAATCAAGATCAAACTCTCTAACTATACCAATAGTCTCCCTGTAAAACCCAATGACCTAAGAGAGCACATAGTATCCATCTCCCTGACCATAAACAAGCACGTCTCGGTCAAGCTCAATGACCTAAGAGAGGAATCCCTCTCTCAATATCAAAAGGGTTTATTTCCTTGACCCTATGGTTTCTCAGTCAAATACAATGACCCGAGGGAGAGTACCCAAAATTGATGTCTCATGCCAAGCCTATTGATCTCTTGGTAAAAAACAATGACCTAAGGAATCACTCCAATACTTAGAACTGACCTCCCCAACCATAAGGTTTCTTGGTAAAACTCTATGACCTAAGGGAGTAACCAAAATGATATTTCCAACCATAAACCATGGTTTCTCAACCTAGCCCAAGGAATATTCATGATTCTATATAATCGAATCTTCTTCTTTCCAAGAGAGGGATTGTCAAACCCTCCATGCTTATTTTGGAAGAAAACTTCACCTGAGAACATGCTTTGTCAAAACATCAGCAATCTACTTCTCAAAAAATATTGTATTTGAGCCTCATGACTCCTCTTTGAAATACATCTAAGATATAATGATACTTGATATCAATGTTCTTTGACCTTTCATAAAAAAATGAATTCTTGGAAATCTTCACAAAAATTTTATTCTCACAATATACCATGGTTGATTCCAGCACCTGATGAAACAATCTAGCAAACAACTTTCGAAGACAAACTACTTCGTAGTTGGCTGACCAATCAACTATATACTCAACTTCAACCATGCTAAATTTAACAAAGGTATGCACCATAATTATCCATGATATACATGTTAAAAAAAACCTATCCTTAATGCTTCGAGTCCAAACAAAATCTACAAATCCATGCAAGAGATAGTTCAATGAGAAAATCGGTAGGATCAACCATGTCAACAATAGAGTCTCACAACTTCTTCAATTTTTCATTATGGAGTTGTCCATGGACTCCAAGTCCATCATGCCAAATTTTCTTAAGGATCTCAACAAGGATTTCATCAAGATTATGGTATACTTGTCATCCTAGGTAGTAATTCATTAGACCAATATCCTTTATTCAACTCCCTCTTAAACTTGATCAAGATGTCCTCGACCCTTGTTAGAAACATATCATCAACACAGCAAAAAAATGAAGGGCTCATCCTCAACAGATTTGGATCAGAATCGCAGTTAAAAAAATATTAATTCAAGCTCAAGGTGATCCATTTCATAGTCTTCTCACTCTTACCGAGGTAATCATTCACTTTAAACTTCTAGAAATTTTCATCTTGGAACTCACAATTGGCCTATTTTTTGCATAGATCAAAGAACGATTCAATCTCGTTGGTATGTCTTCTCCCACTGAGTCTACATATCATCTAATACAATATTTCTCAACACGAGTCTTCTTGTCACAATCTTCCCTTTTTTCTTCTATTATTTTCATCTATTTCCACATCCTTGGTAGCCTTCATTATGTACCTGCAATCCTCACTAGGAGGCCAACGAAGAGAAAATACAACCAAGAAATATACACAAAGAGAAGAGACTAATAGTAAAAATAACAACAATGGTAATAATAAAGAAAGAGAGGTAAAATGCTTATCTTTATGAGAACAAGTGAGCTCCTTTTTTATCTGACCCTTCTTGCATCCAACTTACAAATTAGCTTCATCCACATCATCATTATGGTGTCATTACTTCCTTGCAATAGATAGGGTTTATGTTATCAACAGAAAATTCCAAACCTATGGATTTTTCCATAAACCCTAGGCATTTCTTCTTTAAGCCTTGTTGTTGGCTACGGTTTACAAACCCTAGATGTCCAGTTATCCAAAAAACACTAGAATATTCATGACATGAGGTCACATCAAACCAGCCAACTTTGCTTCTTTAAATTATTGTAGCAATAGAATTTTCCAAGCAAGATATCAGTAACCAAGTACTTTAGTCATAGTGACATGCATGGAATCAATAACATTAGAAACATAGATCTTTAGTAATGACATAATAATATCATAGTTGCAAGAGATTTAATCTTCATCCTTAAAGAGGAACTCAACCTCTATTTCATTTTAGGTAGGCTTCCTTCGAAGGTATAATTAGTGATAGTGATGTCTTTCTTCCATCTGTCAAAACTAAGCAACCGTAGTTTACGAAATGCAATGTAGGGATATATCTAAATTCATGTCACATTTTAATCTTTTGATATATGAGTAAGGTCACTTATGTTCATTTTTGGTTACATTTCTTATGAGCGAGTGCCATTTCTCCTTGCCATAATTTTATTCCACACATAAAGTGGAGGGATACCTTTAGTATTCATAGTTTTCCTGAAAGATTCCTAATAGTCCCATGACTAGCTAATTTGATCTGAAATTTTGCAAACTTTGTAAGTTTTATATTTTTTCTTAACAGAAATGTTTAATATTTTTTATCTTTAATCAATAATTTGTTTTAAAAATGTTACTCACTTTCCAATAGAGTAAATACATAATATAAATGTATACAAAGTATGTTGAAATCAACTCATTGAATACATCTTACCACTCATCATTAGATGTATGCACAATTTTAATTTATATAATACATATAACTTTGCAATATTGGACATTTACATAGTATTTTGGGTAAGAGGAACTAAATCACATTAATATATTATTAATCTAAAGAATATTATGATGCAAGGCCCATATTTTATCCTTCATGGAAGAACTCCTTCTTATCATGATAAGAGGTCAAATACATACCTCACATCCAAATGGTTTAGGGAGACATCAACCTTTGTATTATCTCTTATATATCTATCCTTGTAATTATCTTTGTATGAAGACTTAACAAGTTAGGATCCAAGCAATATCTTCCTCAACCTTTACTGTTATCACAGATATTTCAAGAGAAACATAACCTCAACCAAAAGAGATGTAGGTACATAACTTTATTTTTGGCTTTGCTCCAAAGGTATTTTCTTAACACTTTTTTCTTTTACTAATCCTTTCACACCATAAAGGTTTTGAAGCACAATAGGAGACTTGCTCGTATGTCTTTAGAAATATCCTAACATCTTTCCAACATATTCCAAGACTCAAATAGTTATGATATTTAAGGTAAATGATTATTTAGGAGACCTTATAAAAATACATTGTCCCCAATTAGACATGATTCTAGAAAGATCAAGTTTGTAATGTCCTTGAGCATCAAGTTTCCATTCATATTTTCTTTGAGTGTAATTTGTATTCCATATATTTTTAGCATTATGCCTTCCTCTGTTACCAAACCATTCCATACAGAATCGACAAGATAATCTTCCATAGGTGTCTACTAGCAGCACACAAGAATGTCCCCCAATTGTTCACAGTATATATTAGATCAAAATCTATTACACGTCTTCTACATGATCTCAAAGATCTTTTGAATTCTTCCATTAGAGCTCATTCAATACAATCGAGAGGCTCATATAGGCTCAAACTACCTCAAACATCTTCCTTAGAATGGGCTTCGGATTTCCTCCTTAAGAATGTTCTTAGTCTTCTTGTTTATACCACAGGGATTTAGTTTGGATTCTTTATTTATTTCATAAAGATAACTAAGTGTTCAAACCTCTTAGTATTTTTTTCATATTGATGTCAACACAAACTTTTGGTAGTACACTCTAACCTCTAGATACTTTGATCACTTCTACAAGGTTAACAAACATAGGTAATAAACTCACACTTGTAGCTTCTTTCCACAAATATAAAATTCTAACTTGACCATTGTTTTGTATATATAATAGGATCAAACTTGATCACCTTCCTTAATGTTCTCAGACTTTGTTCCACATAGAGAAGAGGTTTGGACCAGGTCATGGTTTGATAGATATAATAGACTCATGCTACATCATTTATTACAAAGTTAATGTAGCTTGGACTTGTTACTATTCCATGGTGAACAGAGGCTCGAGCTTGTTCATTCCACAAATATAAAGGGGCTTGGACTTTTCCATTCAATAGAGATGAAGGATATTGAAATCATCACCTTCTCATAGAGATGAAGAGGTACAAACTTCCTTAGTTATTGTATCATACTTCTTACATAGATTATAGGCTTTGTACTTGGTCACCTTCCGCATATATAGAGAGATTGCAATTGTGACTTTCCAGAGACAGAATTGGGCTTAGGCTTGTCATTGCTCAAATCTCATAGATGATTTTAGATGATTGCATAGATATGTAAACATAAACTTCTCAACCTCTGAATTCCACTTTGAGCTTCTATATAGAGACGATTACTCAAACTGTTTTAAATTAAAAAGGGTCGGACTTTAGGATTCTTATTACCATAGGAAACACTATGCATCTTCTGCAGAGACACAAATTCGAAGCTCTTCATGAGTATTTTATTATGTTACAAAGATAAACTTATATTTACTCCAAAAAATTCAGATGACTCCTCTGGCTCTTCAACCTGGCTCTAATACCACGTTGATTTTTTTCTGTTAGCTAGATCAACTAGAGAACATTTCATCCAGAAAATAACTTCCAATGATACACTTTGACTTCTTAAAGCATTCAAATCATCAATTATTTATATATAAGATATTTTCAACCATTATATACAATAAGGTACAAATAAAAATGAAACAATAAGATAAGAGACACTAAGATTATTCTGGGAAAGCCCACTCTAAAGGGAAAAACTCAACAACCTTTCCTTATCAGAAACTATCCAAATTAACCAGTTTTCACGTTAGTTAGAATATAATATCTTTGAAAATACATATAGAAAAAAATAACCTACATGATGACCTCCCACAAGTGTGAAGTGAGTCCTTCAAGATCCAATACAAGTTTCCCCTCAACCCTGTCCACAAAGGGGTCTATAATTAAGTCTTTTCCATATGTCTCCAAGAGGGTTGAAATTCAACCTTTCCCTTGGCATTCAAGCATGTATGATGCCATATAAAATAGTGCCTCAGAACTTCACATGAGCCACATAAAAATAGTGCCATAGGATATTCACATTAGCCACAAAAATATACTTCAGAACTCAGCCCCCTTTTGCTACAAGAGAAGAGTATAGAGAAGGAATATGCTTCTATTTTTTTCCTCCAACAATCCTTGTATTCTTCACACATAATAGATATGATATAATTTTATTATTTTAGGAGGAATGATCACATATATATACTCTCCCATAGGGGATGAATGGATGCCTCCAAAGTGGCTAGACCAACATGATCTAGGAGGGCTGACTTAGGCACTTTGTGGGGTAAGAAACAAATATTTTGAAATTAAAATTTTATTTTCCTTTTTCCAAGTTCATGAAAAATACATGATCATTCCTTGTCTTTTAAAATATTGACTACAACTCTAATTTCTCAACAAAATCCTATGGAAGTTAGGGTTGTTGACTAATACCAAAATTAGTCTCAAATGAGACATCTCATGATGTTCACTATAAATCTTTTCTAGGATAATTCATCTTGTGAGGGATTTAAGTGTCTAAGAATAAATAGTGAAGTACATGTTCTAAAAACTATAATTTTGGATTTATAGGCAATGAAAATAACTTTTTTAGCTAGTCCTAAAACTAGCCTCAAACTGTTTTCTTCATAAAACTATTATATATGTATCTTAGAAAGTCCAAATTTTGTAATAATTGCTTCCTTTTTATATGTAAAATTGCGTACGTATTCCAATGGAACAATTCATCACAACAAATATGATAAAATCCTTAAACATTTCATGTGAATGTTAATTTCCTTTAGATCTCAAATTCTCCAATTATTGCTTTTTATGCTTAAATGTATAAAATACTTGAAATTTGAAAAACAAATACAAAAAAATACTCACACACCATCCACAAATAAATAAAGTATTTATGTTTGGAAACCTATACAATAGAAAACCCGTCTAGAAGGGGAGGTAACTCTTCTCTCTTTTCTTTAATATGGAAATATACAAATACAAAGAATGAACTATTATTTGTGGTGTCACCTAATGCATGTCGCCTATAAGAATGCTACAAAATATTATCGTCCTCTATATTTCTCTTTGACTTCCCACTACTAGTTTTTCTACTCAATTATGGAATGCATACGATTGCATAAAATGGAACCCCCACTCCTCCTAATGGTTCGATATTTAAAATTTCTTGGTAAAGACCTATGTGTAAGTTTTGGTCCTTAACCCTCAATTAGAGTTATGGTTTTGGTCATTATGTAATATTATGGAATTCAAAACATGGATAATGCCATATATAAAAGTAATGGGGGATGAAATAGTGTCCTCATGTAGCATGGTGGTCAACACCATAGGTCAACTTCTAGGAGGAAAATTTTACATAAAATATCTAATTTAAGTGATTATTGCATCGTTGGAAAGGAATATGAGTGTAGATTAGAAAAAAGGGTCTTAATTAAATATATTAAATTTTTTACCCAAATAAATTTTCGTTTAATGCCTAAAAATGGATCTAGAAGGTATCAAACCCCACTTTTCCAAACTAAGGACCTATTATTAAAATGACCTCACAAGTTGATTCCTACAATTATTTTCTAGTCTAAAAGGGATAGGCAATATAATGATCTAATTTGGATCACTTTGGAATAAAATAGACCATATTATTTCAAGTACAATATTCATAGACATATATGAAATATTGGAGGCATGTAATCCCATGTAAATTCATAATCAAGAAAGGGACAAGAATCAACAAGTGTTGGGGTGGTTACCATAAATTTCACTTGGTACATAAAATTATGGTTAGACCTATAGAATTACATAGAAGAGTTATCAATGTACCATAGAAATAAATTTTAGAATCATAAGGCATAAATTTTTTGAGATACATTAGGATAAATGTTATTCAGAAGTAAAGTCTCAAAATTAGTGTATTAAAGGTACACAACTTATAATTCAAATAACCTTTAATCAAAATAAATATTTTTGTGCTTCAAAATTTTATGATAAAGAGAAAAAAACGAGTATTATTATTATTGTTGTCCTACATGGCTAAGGGTGGTCCAAAAAATACTACTCTCATTAAACTTTCATAAATTTCTCCCATGTCTCACAAAGAAAATGAATACATTCAAAACTAGCTACCAAAATTGTAAAATCAAATTAATAGATTAAATGATAGGTTAGTAAAATACCTTGATTTGATAAATATGCAAATTGAAATAGAATAAAATATGCAAAATAATATGGATGGAAATAAGTATTATATGGAAAAGAAGATTGATTACAAAATTCCATGTGAGGCATTTCCTAACATCTAGATGAAAGGAAAATTAATGGTGATATTAGGAGTATTTAAAATAAGGGTAACAATAATGTTGAACCCCATACACATATGATGAAAATTTAAAAAAATGTGGAGAACATAAGGATGGGTCCCGAGATCATGATTATCCTCACTTCAAGAAGAACATCATAAGACATTCAACTTGGCATCATGGGAATACTTGATTCCCAAGATCAATATGAGGAATTTTGGCAGTAGATATCCAATAACATGGATATTCTAGATGGTCAATTCTTTGATCTACACCAAGTGCCCACTTTACTATAGGTAACTCTTCTACCTTTGTATTTAGAACGTGATCATTTTGTTTGTTACAAATGGTTTTTTGAGTGGATAAAGGATTCTATTATATCTTTGTCCATTTTTATAAATGAATTGGTAGAACATTACAGGGATATAAAGAAAAATATATTTTTTACTCAATTAATAAATCTTTAGAAAAAGGTTCCAATTACTAGCACATTCAAAATTTCCAAAATATTAGTCTCAAGGTAAAGAACAGTCAAAAGGATATTTTTTTAGATCTATTTATTGGAAATGTGAAAGAGAACATCCAACATGAGGTGCATGTTTATGGGACATTTAATTACCTTTCTAATTCTCTGAAATACAACCAAAAAATTGTCCATTTGATTGTCAACAGGAGGCTCATACAAAACTTGTGAGTTTCCATGAATGATATTTAGGCTACACTCTCTACTCCCACTAGTTTTGTCGTTGTAGTATAAATGATTACTTTTGTAGATAGAGAATGGAGAGTTCACAAGCTGGGAAAGGTTATACAAATTCATAAGTAAAGTGAATAAATCTACTTATAAAAAAGAAAACACACTTGTAGGAAATTAAACACGCTTGCAAAATGGTATGGGTGACTTGTGCAACTTTCAACCGTCCATGGAAAAAGAAACACACATGCTGGAAATGAAAGAAACACAGTTGCATAATTAAAATAACACACTTCTAGCTAGTGGTCATAGGAAGCTTATCCTTATAACCCTCAACATATGTAGAAAAAACCACACATGAATGAAATAAATCACATAGGACGAAATGAATGAAAGGACTAATTCTTGTCAAGATGATCCCATTTTTAATTGATACCAAAAAATGTAATCATTGGGTTGAGAAAATTTATTCAATAGTGTAAATGATTGCAAGAAAATATAAAATTAAAGAATGTTAAAGTAGAAATAAATACTAATAATCAATTGTGTAAATAAATTGATAAATAAATAAATATAACCATGAATAAATAAAATAAATGAAATCACACAGCCAATTTTTTTTATAAGGAAAAAAGTAGTAGTTTTATTGGGTAGATAAAATGGCATCAATATATTGATTGTGGTGGATATTGATGGCCACCCGCCTATTCCACCAAGACCACCGATTCAATTTCATCTATTTCCTTTTTCATTTCATCATTTACTATTTTTAGCATTTCTTCGGGTCCTGAACATCTGATGTAGTTTTGATGCCCTAAATCGCGTTTAGTACTCGACGAGACCTTTCCAACAAGGTATCATATGAACCAAATAGAGATAATATGACCAGGTTATGACCCCTGGATTTTGGTTGCCCAAGTAACCCCAACGGGGCCCACAAACTCTTGGTGTTATATCTCCTGGGGTTAGGGTTTTGGTTGTTTAGGGTTTTCTCATGTTTTACAATAATAAATAGGCCCTTCAGCCTCATTGTAACACATTTCAGAGGCATGTAGTTGTCACATCTCTTGTCATAGATACGCTACCATTGCCTGAGATATCCTATTTCCATTATGTTTGTAAGCATAGTTCAATATTTTTCTATTAATGAGATGAAGTATTTTTCTGTTGCATCTCTTTGTTTCTGATTATATCTATAAGTTGTTGCATTCCTATTTAAGTTCCGATTAGTGATATTAGAGCGGTCTGCTCTTTCTCTATTTTTCTTTCAATGTCCCCAACGAGGTGAGGGTATAAGGAGTTAGGGCTTGATCTGGTTGAACCACTGAAATATCAACCTCCCAAAACCCGACGACCTCCCATGGAGGAAGAAAAGGAAGATGAGTGGGCAAGAGATCCTTTCAAAATGTTGCTCGAGGAATCCCTTGAGCAATAGAGGGACGCAGTGATGGATAAATTTTCCAAGATCCTTTAATAGTTACCCACAGGTAATGCATCTTCATCCAACAGCCACTTTGGAGGCACCCCTCCTTTTAAGGTACAAGTTAACTTTGATATTCCCATATTCGAAGGCCTGATAGATGCAGACATGATAGATAAATGGTTAAATCTACTAAAGGATATTTTTCAGTTCATTATTTTTCCAATCAGTAAAATATTACTTTTGTACTTCTTAAAGTTGCCCCACACGTCAAGGACTGGTGGGAAACCTACTATGAACAAAAGGACGAGAGTGAACCCTGACTATTTTCAGCCACACCCTCTTGGAATTCTTTATGGGACGCCATCAAGGAACAATATTACCCTATCAAGGGCTATAAAGACAAATACATAAAGTGCACCATGCTATGGCAGGGAAGGGACCATGATGTGCGAGAGTTCACAAATATTTTTCATACCCTTCGCATGAAGCTGGGTATCAAGGATACTGAGCGAAATTTGGTGATCAAGTACAATGATTGTCTACACAAGTACATCAAGGATGAGATGGAGTTCCTGGAAATTTCCTTGCTCAGCATGAGGTATCGGTACATTGTTAAGACTGAGCAAAAGTTTAAACAAAAGAAGTGGGAGTTTGGATCTACAAATCCAAAGCAATAAAAAGGCACCTCCAAACCATAGAAAATAAGACCAAGCCAAGAAGGGGCTACCCAAGACAACCCGCCAAAGCCACAAGAAAACAACAACACCGTGAAGATGAATAAGGACATGAGAAAATGGTGTGAGTTCCATAAGAGATCCATTCACAATACAAGTTAGTGTCAGGGTAAGCAGTCACTAGCCAAGTTAAAGGATTCTGAATCAGATGTAGGTTTTGATTCTGAATCAAAACTTGATAAGGGAGCTGACAAAGGGAAGAAGATCATTGATGCAGAGCCTATTGCCCCTGTGGCCACAACCAAGATCTAGAATATTGAGCCTAAAGATCCAGAGGAGGGGGGACACCTCTTCCACTCAGAGATGTGGGTGAAGGGTTGTTCGCTAGAGTTCATTGTCAAGAGTGGGAGCCAAAAGAACCTCATTTCAATAGAGGTCATGAAGCGGTCCAGCCTAAAGACTACAACAAATCCACAACCATACACCATCGAGTGGCTTCACTAAGGACGATATCTTCGCATCAACCAATAGTATTACCTTCCCTATAGCATCAAGCCCTTCAAAAATGAGGTACTATGTGACATTGTTCCTCTTGAAGTTTTTGATGTATTATTAGGAGAACCATACTTGTGGAAGCAACATGATGTATATGAATCTAGACCTTTCTCTATGATTATTACTTTGGATAATAAGTTGTACAGGATACCAGAGGTAGCCCCACCTACTGCCATCTCCTTGATCACTGCAAAGAAATGCAGTAAGATCATTTCCTAGACTAGGAAATTTATTTTCCTTATGATTTTCCCATAGGGAAAGAAGAAGGTTATGGCCACGACTTCCAGGCAGGGATCCTCTGCACAACAACAAAAAATGGACAAGGTTGCGGAGGAGTAGAGGAATATTTTCACCTCACCCACAGGGGTACCTCTGCACTCTCAGGTCAAACACTCCATCAATCTCACCATGGGCATGTCGCTGCATAATAGACTGATGATCCAGATTTAGACAGGAATGCAACAAATTATAGATATAACCATAAATATAGAGATGTATCAGAAATAACACTTCATTTCATTAATATCAAATACATAAGTATGCTTACAAACAAAATGGAAATAAGACTAGCTGAAGCGATAGTAGCTTATATTTGAGAAGAGATGTGGTGGCTGCTTGCCTCTGAACTCAGTTACAATGAGGACCAAGGGCATTTTTATTATTGAACAATAAGAAAAAAACCTAAACAACCAAAACCCTAACTCTAGTAGATGTAACTCTAAGAGTTTATGGGCCTCGTTGGGGTTAGTTGGGAAGCCAATTTCTCAGGGTCATAACTTGGTCATATTATCTCCATTTGACGCTTATGATACCTCATTGGAAAGATCTCTCCGAGGAAAACTACTAAAATAATTTTTATTGTAAATATCGATTTCCATTTTGCCAAAAAAACATTGTTTAGGGCCTCAAAATGGCTTCGGAAGTTCAGGGCCCAAAAACTGCCAAAAATAGTAAATTGTGCTACAATTAAGGAAATTTAAAAACTGAAAGAGATAGTGGTGGGAGTCCAAGTGGGATAGGCGGGTGGCCTCCAACGTCCACTTGGATCATTCCTCTCCCCTTAGGAAGAAATGTTCCCCATTGCGTTAAGTGCCTCTATGAGATGGGGAAACTTCTCCTAAACTTGGTCCATGGTGAGATGTTCTACAATCTATGATGTGTCTAGTAATGATGGGAAGCATGGTCGAGGGTGGTCCATAATGAACACTCAGTGCAAGCCAAGGAATGGGGGAATTTTTTTCTCCAAGGCATTGTTTCGCACATCCTTAGTAATGGTGTAAGGACCATATCAAAGTGGTTTTAACTTTCGATGGGCTCTTGTAAGGCATTCATTTTTCAAATGAAACCAAACTTTGTCGCCCACTTTGGAGGTGCCACTCCTTTTAAGGTAGAAGTTCACTTCGATATTCCCATATTGGAAGGCCTGATAGATGCAGACATTTTAGATAAATGGTTAAATTTGTTGGAAGGATATTTTTCAATTCATAACTTTTCCAATCGGGAAAAGATTACTTTTGCAAAAAATTATAGATATAACCATAAATACAATGATCCAACAAAAATAAAACTTCATTTCATTAATATCAAATACTGAAGTATGCTTACGAACAAAATCGAAATAAAACTAGCTCGAGGAATGGTAACTTATCTCTAAGAAAATATGTTGTGGCTACATGCCTCTGAACTTAGTTACAATAAGGCTCGAGGGCCTTTTTATTATTGAACACTAAGAGAAAACCCTAAACAACCAGAACCCTAACCCGAGGAAATCTAACACTAAGAGTTGATGGGCTACGTTGGGGTTACTTGGGGAGCCAACTACCCAGAGTCGTAACTTGGTCTTATTATCTTTGCTTGACATGTATGATAACTCATTGGAAAGATGTCTCCAATGAATATAGTTGTTAATGCAATTGCCATTGAAATCGTGAATTTCCATTTTTGCCAAAAAAATGTCATTTAGGGCCTCAAAATGGCTCCAGAAGTTCAGGACATGATAAACTTCCAAAAATAGTGTTGGAAATAATACTATGAGGGGGGGTGAATCAGTATTATCAAACTAATAAGTTTTCATTTCCATAATCAAATTCATATATGTTACTTCAGTTAAGGGAACTCGTGTGTACACGCAACTGTGTTTAGTGCAACTAGCGTATATCCAGTAAACTTATGATTCAATTAATTATTTGTATATTGATCTTTAATCAGTGTGTTAGAATCATATAAATAGTAACCAGGTGCAGTAAAAACAGAACAGATCATCACACATAAGAAACACACATGAACACCAAGATATAAGGTGGAAACCCAATGTGGGTGAAAACCTCCTGCTGCAATTGTCTCTGTCTTCTTTTAATAATAAGAAAATTATGTTTACAATTTTTTCTATATTAGTGCACTCTTATACAAGTACGTAGGCTTCTACCTATAGAAGGCTACAGCCTTCTCTCGTTCTCCAGCTTCTACTAGAAGGGAGCTACAATCCCCTAGCTCTTGTACTAGCTGATATGTTTACTAGTACGAAGGTGTCGACCTATAGAAGGCTACAACCTTCTCTTTTCTTCCATGGACTACGTTTCATTAATTTTCACAATGGATCCATCAACAACATCATTCAATCATCAAATATATCTACATCAACCAATCTCCTTTTGAACCAACCACAACTGAATCAATCAATCACTCTGATTATTTTGAATGTTGTCATCAGAATACAGTAACCAGAACCCAAGAAATAACCTAGAACACAACAATAGCATACAAAAGCAACTAAATTTTTTTTTAAAAGTTATACGCTACTTCGATGCATCGAACCTACATGCATATGCACTTTCCTCAGGACAAACCTGCGTACAGATCTGCAAATCAAATTTATGATGTATACATTGTTTCAATATGCAGAACTTGTGTGTGTACGTGCCTTTTCTAAGGTGAACCTGTGTACAGATCACATAAAGATGATTCTTTTCAAGTCTTATGATCCTGATATATCATTAGATCTTATCCTTCATCAAGCGCTAAGGTTCATCCTTGGTTCAGATCCAGCAATGCACCATAAGCCATTAACTTGCATACCAGATCTCACCCTTCATTAGATATTCAATACTTGAGTATATTGGCCTAATGATCTTCTCCTCCTCTTATAGTTTTAGGCCTTTCCCAATACCATGTACCAAAACCATTTAGGACCAATACATTGGACCAAATACCTACGGTCAATACCTTGGACCAATAACATGGATCAAAATACCATGGACCAAATACTTCGGACCAAAAATTTAGTTTTCCAAGGTATACGTGCCTTTCCTTCTATGAAAGTGCATGTGTATGTATACGTGCCTTAAATACAACTAACCCATGTGTACACGTGGCTTGGCCAATAGTGAACCTGCGTATACCTCTCTTTCTTCATTATGTGAAGTCTGATCTGTAACTCTGTGGCTGTTAACCTTTTGCATTGTGTTTTGTCATATGAGTACGTTTCCATCAAGGACAACACCTGTGTCATAATTCCAAACTGTGCTACAATCAAGGAAACTGAAAAAATAAAAGAGACAGTGGTGGGGGTCCAAGTGGGATAGGAGGGTCGCCACCAACATTCACCTAGATCAACCGATCTATTGATGCTCTGTTCTAGAGAACGATGAGATCGAGAGGTAGATTCAAGAACTATTGCAGAAAGGGCACATCACGCCAAACTCATCAACTTGTGGGAGCCCAATTGTATTCGTACAGAATAAGGATGGGACCTAGAGGCTCTATGTTGACTATCAAGCACTGAGAAAGATCACTTTCCAGAATAGGTACCCAGTCCTGTGGATTCATGACCTTCTGGACCAGCACAAAGGGTCCAAATATTTCAGCAAGATTGACTTGAAGTCAAATTATCACCAGGTGCTTATTGAACCCTCTGATGTGTGGAAGATTTCCTTGAAATCCAAGGAAGGCCTTTTCAAATGGTTGGTCATGCCATTTGGATTGAGGAATTCCCTTGCAACCTTCATGAGATTGATGGAAAACATCTTGCGACCCTTCACTAATTCATTCATGGTGATGTATTTAGATGATATACTGATCTTCAACCAAAGTTGGGAAGAGCACCTCCACCATATTCGACAGGTCCTTCAAACCCTTGGATAACACAGGTTGTGTGCTAGCTTGGAGAAACACACCTTTCGCCTAACCTAGGTTCAATATTTGTGATACATCATTTATGAGAAAGGTGTACATGTGGACCCATCCAAGATACAAGTCATTCGGGATTTCCAAGCCTCAACAACTCTAAGAGAGCTCCACAGCTTTTTGGGTCTTGTCAATTTCTATCATCAGTTTGTGTTGGGGTTCTCTCATATCACTTGGCCTTTAAGTCAAGTCACCAAGGGAGGAGCGAAAGAATTTTTTTTTTGGTCAGAAACCCAACAAAAAGCATTCTCCAAGTTGAAGAATTTCCTATGTTCTGCACCAGTGCTCACATTATCAAACCTACAACAACCATTTGAGATTGGGACAGATGCCTCCAAAAATATGCTATTGGTGTTGTTCAGACTCAGCATGGGCATCCATTGGCTTACCATAGTGAGACACTTTTAGACACGGTCCAAACGTATCCCACTTATGACAAAGAAATGTATTTGATTGTGTAGGCTTACCATCAATGGAAGCATTACATTCTAGGGAAGGAAATGATCATCCAAATAGACCACTGACCTATATAGTTCATATAGATATAAAAAATGGTCCACTTATCTGCAACTCCATTTGAACATTAAGTATAAGAAGGGAATCACAAATAATGTCATTGATTGGCTCAGCCAAACACTGGTCATCCCACTCATCAATGTGCTCGACTCTTGTGGGCACAAGACATTGGGGTGGTAGCATATACTAGACACTCCTCGAAGGGAACCAAGTTACCAATTTTCACCTTCCAGATGCACTTTTATGCCACCTGGGACACATCTATGTTCCTTCAAGTGAGCGTGCCAAGATGATTTGGGAGGCGCACTATAATTGGGTCATTGGACATTTCAGAGTAGAGAAGATAGTGTCAGTACTGCAAAGTATTTTTATTTACCAAAAGTTCATTAGGATTTTGGGAAGTACATTAGATCCTCCATTGCCTGCACCATTTCCAATCCAACCATCAAGAATCAAGGCCTGTATACTCCTCTACCTACTACTAGCTAGACTTGGGAATTTGTCTCCATGGATTACATGTCGGGCCTTCCTTCTACTAAGCACGACAATTATTGTGTTTTTGTGGTTGTCGAGAGATTATCTAAGATGGCCATCATGGCGGCCTACAAGAAGAGTATCATAGTAGCGACCACTACTAATCTCTTCTTTGAGCGAGCATGGGTGCACTTTGGGGTCCCATAGTCCATTGTCTCAGATCTGGATAGCAGATTCCTGAGTGCATTTTGATTAATTCTCTGGTCGATGATAGACATATAACTTAATAAGTCCACGACTTTCCATCCCCGAACTGATGGCCAAACAAAGGTTGCCAATAGGATGATCGTACACATTTTACTTGTGTACAACTCGAAGCATCCACGCACGTAGGATGAAATTCTCCCCTATGTCCAACACAGCTACAACATAGCTCTCTAAAACTCAACAACCCAGAACCCCTTTCAGGTACGGCTTGGATTTTGGTTATTATGCCCCATTAATGTGGCCATACCATTTGCAGTCACTCAAGTAGATTCGGCTCACATTCAGTCTGAAGCTGAAAGGGCTAACAACTTCATTGAGTTCTTTCAACACATTTTCCAACATGCTCATGACATATTGGATAGAGCCAATGCTAAGAAAAAGCAGTGCCATGATCAACATTGAGTGTTGCATAAGTTCAAGGTGGGCAACAAATTTTGGCTACATTTGCAGAAGGAGAGCCTTGTTGGACCCCACCTCAAGCTTCACCTTCTCCAATATGGTCCATACAACATCACCAAGTCCTTCAGTGACAGTGCCTTCGGCATCCCATCATTCCTTGGTCTACACCTACTATTCAATGTAGATCGCCTTTGGCCATACTTTCCACCATTTTTGGACACAATATTGCAGAACAACTCACACCAATATATATCAACCTAGACTACATGGAACAAGCCATAACTGATGAGATCATGTACACACAAGTCAAGAATAGTCACCAGCAAAGGATACAATTATATTGATTTGTTAAAGCAGGCCAACGCCTTCACCAGGGCATGTGGTTCACCAAGGACCAGGTTCAACATAAATTTCCTCACCTCATGGAGGCTCTAGACATAATGAGGACCATCTCTTCCTAAGGGGGAAGGAATGATATAGTTTAATAATGGTGGCCACCCCCTATTCCGCCTAGACCCCCCAGTCAGTTTCATCGGTTTCCTTGTTCATTTCAGTATTTACTATTTTTAGCAGTTTTTTGGGTCCTGAACTTCCAGATTAGTTTTGACCCCCTAAATGACATTTTTTTGGGGTCAATGGTAGGCCCATAGCCATTGGCAACAAACTATGGAGAAATTTTTTGTGCTTAGCAAGACCTTTCCAACAAGGTATCACATGCACCAAATGAAGATAATATAACCAAGTTATGACCTTGACAAATTGGCCGCCCAACTAACCCCAATGGGGCCCACAAAATCTTGGTGTTACATCTCCCGGGGTTAGGGTTTTGATTGTTTAGGGTTTTCTCATGTTTTCCAATAATAAATAGGCCCTTGAGCCTCATTCTAACATAGGTCAAAGGCATGTATCTGCCGCATCTATTCTTAGAGATAAGCTACCATCACCCAATCTATCTTATTTCCATTATGTTTGTAAGAATAGTTCAGTATTTTTCTATTAATGAAATGAAGTGTTTTTCTACTACATCTTTGTGTTTATGATTATATCTGTAAGTTGTTGTGTTCTTGTTTAAGTTCGGATCATATATGCTAGTAGAATTATATATGCACCACTAGTTCACATTCCCCTTCAACGAGGCTAGGAAAATAACATCTGGATTAATCCATATATCATAAAAAAAAGGCATACAATGTATATAGAATATCATGTAAATACATACTTGAGAATTATCTCAAGAAGGTCATTGAATGTTTATTCACTACGAAAAAAGCTCAGCAAGGCTAAGAAAGTCTCTATTGAAAGAAAAAATATACTCATATAGAAACAAATTATAGTGTTATGTTAGCCCTGATTATGTCCATGGTTCATGAAGATATTCTATTTTCTAACCATATATCTTTCCACCAATCTTCCATCTTCTCGGGATCAATTCAATCCAAGCTTTGAGAGGGCATCTGGTAAATAAATCTTGCAAATATATACATAGTCAAAAGATATGGATGAAAATTTTTTACACTAGATTTGATTGTTCCTGAAAAGAAGCATGAACCCAAAATTGGTTTTTTTCTGAATAGCAAGCCACCCCATATATGTGCATCCTAGAATTTTTGTTTTTCTCTACAATCTAGAGAAGAATTTTTAGGGCCATTGATTCTACATAACTATTGATGATTGGTCCCATCTCAGCCTAAAAGGATATTCAATGGAAATCTGAGAGGAAAATGAGACTCCCAACACAAGCCACCCCCCCACCCCAACCAAGGGGAGGATTTCGATTCCCCATCAAAGAATTTCTATGGAACATTTGTGAGAATTACATAACCAAAAATTAATTACAAAAGTAAACAAACAAACAAAAAAATCTATGTGAGAAAATAATTGAGTTAAATTATAAAACCAGAAAAGAGAACTACCTAAATTATACAACACTTAGTTATATTTGAGTGGACCCTACCTCCATAATACAAAGTGCTAACATTTATCAATAATGGTTACATTAACAACATAAATTAATTTAACTAAATAATCTAATTAAAAGAAATTAATATTTCATAAATATCCTAAGGAAATAAATATGTAAAAAATAAATTTAATTAATTAATTAATGAAATCATAAATTATGGAAATTAAAACTATAATAAAAACTCAAAATTAAATTATTTCATTATCATTTATATTATTCTAATAAAGTACTCCTTACGCAATGAAAAAATAAATATTTTTATATATACTATTGTTTGGAAATAAAATAACAACCAATAAATGAGATCCAAAAGTTTCTCATTGGTTCACCAACAATTAGCAAAGAAGAATATATCTCCATAGGTTCCTCATTTTGTTTGCTAACAATTAGAAAATAGTAAATATGTCTTCACAATTTTCTCATGTAGTTTACTAAAAATTAGCAAAAAATAAATGACCCATACATAATTCTAAAATACTTAATAACAACTCAATTAATCATGTCTAATATTGATCAAAATTGAAATAATGGAAAAACAGTTCTATAAGAGCATTAGCTTGAGATTCTAATTAGATCAAGGTTCAAATGGCTCATAGTCCTAGTTTCGACTCATGGTTCTAAGAGTTGTAGTAGTGAGTTCTAATGTGTCATGGTTTCAGTGTCTACTTACTGTTCTGAGAGTTGCAACACAAGAGTTGTAGCAAAGAGTCATAACACCATAGTTGTAATAGTGAGTTGAAACATAAAAGTTGCAACAACAAGTTATGGTATTGAGTTGTCGCACCAAATGTGCCAGGGATTTGTGGTATAAAATTTAGAGAAGCAAGTTGCAACACCAAAGTTGTGTCACTAGAGTTGCAGAACCAATGTGTGAACAAGCAACTACCACACCGAAGTTGTGTTATTAAAGTTGCAAAACCAATGTTGTAACAAGGATTTATAGCACCATAGTTGTAGTAGCGTGTTTCGGCACCAAAGTTGCAGTAGAGGGTTATGGCACCAAAGTTACAATGATAATTTGGAGTACCAAATTTATGACACCATAGTTGTAGCAAGGAGTTGTGGCACCAGAGTTGCAATAGTGAGTTGGAGTACTGAAGTTGTAGCAACTGAGTAACAATATTCATGAGAAAAATACACCTCGTGGATACATTACAACTTGAACAATAACCTTTTTGGCGCTTATTCCTTCCATATTAACTCAAATATAAATACAAATATTGTAACATTACCTCCATTTCTTCCCCAATTCCACCATTAATTTTTTTCTATATATATCTGATGCCATTTTTATTTTTAGTTGTATAGTACTTGAGTTCTTACTTATCTATTTTGGATTCCCTCCCTTTATTATTTTTCCATAATATAGGGGATATTTTGGGTTAACCCTATACTTCGATGTTCAGATCTCTAGGTTCCTCACAATGACTAGTGCATTTTCGAAGTATTTTTATTCTTTTATTTGTTACCATTTTTCTTCAATGATGATGAGTAAAAACATGTTAGCGTTGAATATATCAACTAAGGTTATCCTCAATACTATAATATTTTACTTATCCTATATTCTCTCATATTAAAACTAACAATTTTTGATATGGTATATGAATTTTATATAACTTCCAAATCTTACCAATTTAACCCTAAATTAGGGATTTTGGATACTAGAAAGATAACCATATATTCCCATGTTGGGTATCACTCTTCCCACCCACCTATTATATTTAATTATCTATGGTACATTTGCAAAGACTCGACATATACCATTATCTATGGTACATGTGCAAAGACTCGACATATACCATTATCTATGGTACATGTGCAAAGACTCGACATATACCATCTTTTATCCTTTTGGACAATCGATACTTTGTTACCACCTTCTAGTCTTAGAATTTTGGTCTTTATTGTTATTATTACATGTATTTTACCACCTATACACTCACTTTGTCAAAATAGGAGTAACTCTATGTCGAATTATCACCTCCCTTTCGAATGCCAATTATTGTATTAGCGTATTCCTACTTCCTTCATTAATGTAGGATCGACATTTGATTTGGTTTGTTGGTGAGTGTTGTTAACTTTAATTTCATCTCGATAAATCAATTGACTATGGATTTTATATTGTACCTTCGTACATTTTCCAATACTTTAACCAAAATTTAATATGGGACTCGGTCAAGTGGTTATGATGTTTCCTTCAGCAAAAGGTTAATTGCCATGTCACTAATCCCATCTAATCTTCACATGGATGTCAGACTACCTCCTACGAATGATGAGGATGGTTTCAGATCTCATCTGACAGTGGGTCTCCCCACTCAAGATTATACCAACAAGATACATGAGGTTTATTCATATAGTCATGTATATTGAAAGAGTACTATGTTATAATACTAAAGTGTGTAATACATTGGTGATAAAAGACAGAATCTGGAAATGTCTAGATTTTATTTCGAGAAGGAATTATTTAGTCCACATTGTATGCCTATTATCTACGTACTACTATGAAATATGTTAGTCAAAAGAAAACATTATAATACTATGTGTTAAGCTTTCAATAATACTTCCCTTATTTACCAATAATAATTCCCTATATTATATGAATATTCTTCTATAATTAACTCGAGTCACTTATAGCATTTTTTAACCCTTATTTTCCCATCAGGCATGATTTCCAATCACTCCATTATCGCTAATATTTTTGTAAACAATTATTCCATACACACATGCATACAACCAAAGGAAATCACAGTGAACTAGTATACTAACCTAACAGAATAGTTACACTGCGTGTAAGACCATGTTTGTGTATGAAGTGAAAAGGTGCATTGTCACTATTAATTTCTTTCTTTCTTCTTTTGTTCTCTTCCATGCACACATGTAATGTGCGGTAATAGTGCGGTAATAATGGATATGATAACAATTGAGACATGCAATTTAAATTGAGTAACAATAAACACATATGTCATTAAAATATTCTAAATCAACTACAGTAGCATCATCAAATGATAATACTTCATAATAAAAATTAGATGAAGTTTTAAAATACCCATACGAATGAGGAATAAGAACTAAATAGAGTTGAATCTATCTGTAAGAATCATCTGGGAAATATTTTAGAGAAGAGCATGTTCCACCCAACCTTGAACTATCTCTAATAGTTCCCCTGAGCTAATACCGTTTTTTTTGTCACGAATCAACCCCCATTGATTCCTACGTGGTTTTCCTTTTTATACATTCATCTTCCCAACATATTTTAGCAGGATCCTACTTTAAGGTTTACCAACCTTTTTTCCTAGGCCATTTTTGCTTTAGATTTTTTCGAAAAATATACTTCTCTTTTTCTTGAAAGAACATTTTCTCTCTCCCATAGTGCTTTATTCCACCCCACTTAGTATTTCTCTTCAACTAAGTGATTAGCATAATCTTTCTTCCCATTATGTTAATTTAATTTCTTTTATTTTTCTCCTAGGGATTCTTTTTATGAGACTTTTAAGGAAGGTCCATCATGTGGTGTTAAAAATATGCAACTGTAGTAAAATTACACTTTGTACATCTCATCTTATGGAGACAACGATTGCATTTAATAATTTCACTTTTCGAGAGGACCAAAATCAACCTAAATATCACTCAGATCGGATAAGGGAAAGTGTACTTATGAAGAAAAGCCTACATGTTCATACTCGATAATCCCGACCCTAAATAAATGTGGACCACCTTGAAAATATATAAATACATGTGCCCTCTACCTCATTTAGACTCAATTCCGAGAAAATGCTAAATGTTTTGTTTTGGCTTGCACATGTATGAGGCTCATCCATGGAAGATGAGGTTCGCTCTGAGGTGAAATTGCAGGGTTTGAATATCGTATCTTTGATTTAGGGTTTTGGGCCTCAGTCAGAGACACAACATGGGAATGATTTGACTATATTCACTCACAAAAAATCTCATATATGCAAGTGGAAGTAGTGAAGAATTAGAAAATAATCCATTAATTTCACCCTCCCGGGAGAGCGAGGATGAGCTCACAAAAGTTTCTCCAAGAAGCGTGCTTAGTTTGGTAAGTTAGCGAATTCCGCGATTACCACCCACACCACGACCCACTTCACCTCCTTCACCTCCATCTCAACGCACTCAACCTCCACCACCTCCATGGTATAGTATAGCGAGCACGATCAAACTACCAGTATTCAGAGTAGTGGGGAATGAGGATCTGAACCAATTCTGGTTCGTGGTAAGACCAGTATGGGAAGCACAAGGTGTCATAGATGACAACATTAAGAGGGCCACATTGGTGAGCGCACTGCATAATTTCTCATTAACGTGGTACATCAAGCACTCTAATGGCCACCCAAACGTAGGGATAACATAGATCCACAATGTGTTGAACAGAGAATTTAGCAAGCCAAAATCAGAGACGCAATCAATCATCAGGTTTAAAGAGATCGCGATGCTTTCAGGTGAGAACCCCTCGGATCTGGACCAAAGGCTCAAGAGTACGATCCAAAAAGCCAATATGATGCTAACAGATACACAACATCACGCATGGTTTGTAACATCTCTGAAACCACACTTGAGGACAACGATGTCACATCAGAAACTTTCTACCCAAGCCGAAGCATTGGAGATGGCGATGAGATTACATGAGACCCCAATATAGGATCCTAGGTTGGGAGTTCAACAAATCCATGCGCAACTAAAGAATTTATGTTTGGAAATGCAAAGCTTGAAACAGGATAGGGCACCACAGCTAGAGGCATGAGAGGACGTATGGTGCATAAAATGCAAAGGCCAGGGTCATGACAAGGATCATTGTCCAGTGTTCATGAACTACTTCTCAGGAGGAGGGCCAATACGGTTAAGACCAGAGGCGCAGGCAGGGCCGAGTGCGTCACCCACTTTATGGTGCACAATCTACTAGATAGGAGGGAAACACACGATGGATAATTGTCATTTGCTGCAGAAATATAAAAAAACACCCCAACACTTGTTTTGTAATTTCTGCAGGTCGGTAGGTCACGATGAGCGAACTTACCGTAGTTACGAGATAATGATGGATCGGACCCCAACTTATAAAATGAAGACCAAAATGTGATCCATTGACTTAGATGCGGGGATGGCGCATGCTAGATTTCAGGGGTGAGGTTGAGGACGGGGCGGAATGGGACTAGGAAGGGGTCGCAGACAATTAATTTGTTACAATTGTGGAGGACCAAGGCATTATGCCCATGACTGTACAAACCCGATGAGGATATCATGTATTTATTATGCTCAGTTTGATCATGAAACAATGGATTGTCCTACGTTGATCACAAAGATGCACAAAAAAGGGGTATCCTATCCTCCCTTGACTTAGAATATACAAATGATGAGGTCTGAACCGTGTGAAGAGGACCTAAATGTAAACATGATGCTCAGAAGTGGTGTGACCATGGGAGAGGATAAGGGAAAGCAGCCAGAGGAAGATACATGGGTTTGCAAGGCTCCTATGAAGGAACCCAAGTTTGACTTAGAACGCGCAAATAACACATTAATGGAAGCTAAGAAGAGCTTCGCGGAGACCCCCACTTCAGGTTGAAAGGATCAACCAGAGCCAGGAATGGATCCTTCAATGCTCACTACCTTTCTAGAGACATGCATGGAATTGTTGCACGATAAGAAGGCAGTTAAGGGACTATGGGAGCTGATCACCAGGTGTGTGGGATCAGGAGAACCATGCGTAGTCTAGAAACTAGGGAAGCATGCATTGCACACTGGAAGAGAAATGAGGTTGACTGCACAAATTGGGGAATATGAAATGGATCAAGTAATCCTAGATCTGGGTTCAAATGCAAATGTATTACTGAAGCAAACATGGGAATGCATGGTGTTGGCTTATATGGGTCTGACCCAGGTTCGAAATAGTTATTTAGCCAAACAAATCCTGTAGCTACCATCCCTTTTAGCAACAGCCTGCGGAGCGCTGACTGAAGTCTCACCCAAGGTAACAGGGGAGGGTGCTGGAACCAGGTTTTTGCACCCTAGGGGTGTCTTGGTGTGGTCGGGAGGCTTCATGCACTGGTTTACAATTCCGCGCTGCTCGGTATTTGCACAAATCAATCTTAAGTCTATCTTTCTTATTAGTGCGCTATTCTTTTGGAGGATGTGGTTAAAAACTAACCGGGTCTTTAAGCAAACATTTAACCAACCCAACTAATTTGCGCATTAAAATGAACCTAGATTTACATTCATTAAACCATAAGCAGATTAAATTAAACAAAGATTATAACAACTCAGAAGAAACACAGAATTTCAGAAGAACTTGTCTTTATTTCCACTTTATCCTTAATACATCTAGATCTGCCTTGCGCACTTAGTTGCAGGGGTCCGCAGACACAGGTGCAAACTTTCTAGGCCTCTGCGCATATAGCTACATAGCCTCTACCTACTACCCCAACCCTTGACTAGAACTTACAGACACTTTCAAACTATCTTCTTCAAAAACCCATTACATTCCATTATTTTTTCAAAAGAACTACCTTTTCCTCATAGAGTCGTGCTCTATTTATACCCTTCCTTGGCTCGCGATCCCTGCGCGGGACAACTCTATTTATATTTCTTTACATTATTTTCGGGCAGACTACCCGTTGACTCAATCCTACTATAATTCGTGCTCAGCATACTTCGGAGTATTTTACAATAATTTATCCTACTTTTTGGGTTTTCTGCCCCAAAACTGTTACGCGAGACCTCCGCTACCCAACAGTCTCCCAACACAATCAACGTGACTTCTCCCAAGTCACTCACTAGTGTGGGTAATTGCACTACCTTGGCTACATGTTTCACCTCCCTTTGAGTGGCATTCGCCGTCCTGCAGCTCCTTCATTATCCCCTGCAACACTTCATCCGGCTACTGCTTTAGTGTTGCTACCACATCTCGCAACCAATGACGTTGATTCTGATCTACTCGATTAACACAGAACACCCCCTTATATGATTTTAACATGAGTGGGGAAGCCACATACAGGACCTCCTAATACCACCACAACCACTTGCGACCATCGTATCTTCTCTTCACACTATCTACCGCAACTTGTGTTGCAATTTTGCAAGACCCTGGATGTTGTACGCAAGATCCCAATCTTCGAGGGAAATCCGAGATGCCTTTGTAACTACATATCTAGCCATGGTCACCATCTGTCCATCCTTTTGTTGTTCTGTTGTAGTGCGCCGGCCTGCCCCTGGGCGAGGTGACAACATTCAGACCAATTATGCTTCATGTTCCATTTTTTCCAATACATCCCCTATTGGTGATGTTGCAGCCTGCAGGATGCCCACAACTGTCACCCCCATACACCGTAGAGAGTCGTGCTTCTCCATCGGCCAGTTTACTACCTTCGGGCACATGTCTTATATAGAGATGATGAACATCTCCATCTATGTTTCCAAAGTGTAGGCCATCCAGTGGATTCCCCTCGGTGATTTATAAGCCATGTGAATTTCAAATGCACTGATTTCCGCCTATTCCAGTTTCTGTAAAACCTGTGGTGGCTCATTCCATATCTGGCTCGTATTGTTTCTCTTAATTTCCTACCACCCTCTCCCTTTTTCCATACTGTAGACATGTTGTCATGAATAGTGATATCAACGGTCATCATTCCTTTTATCAGTGCGTCCGCATCAGCCTTCTCGCACAACCACAACCCTTGTGTTTGGTCAAATGTATGCTCACCGTAGTACTCGTGCTTTTCCCCCAGGCTACTTTATCATCCCATGCTCTCTTTCAACTGGGTGGAGTAGTGAGATTATCTTCAGAGCGACTAGTCATGCGGTGAACCTATCTGTGTAGAGCTTTAGGCAACTGCCATTCACTCTTCCCAGGAAGGGGTCTCCATTGAGTTTAGCCAACTAAAATGTGCTGCCATCGATAACCTCTTTGATGATGTAGGGTCTCAACTAGCGCATGTGGAGTTTTCCTGGGAATTTTTCGAACTTACTGTCATAAAGCAATACTAGATCATTCTCCTTGAAGGTGCGCACCTTGATATGGAAATTGTGCCATGCTTTCTTGCATTGTTTCTATACTTGCTGATGTAATCCAGCCAAAAACCATTCCTCCTCCAATTCTTCTAGCTGTGCAAGCTTCTCCTCCAATGCCTCATCGTCTGCCATACCCGTGATTGCCACAATCCACAAACTAGGAACAATATATTCCATAGGCATAACGGCCTCCTTGCCATAGACTAAGCCAAATGGTGTCTAGCCTATCAGCTTCTTGCACATTGTTCAGTAAGCCCATAGCATAGTAGGGATGCGTAAGTCCCAGTTATTGTGTCGTGCATTACAGACCTTAGTCAACGAATTCTCCAAAATTTTGTTGAAGGCCTTGATGGTCCCATTTACTTGTGGATGGTAGGGCGTACTCCATTGGTGAGATATCTGAAATTCCTCCATGAGTGTGCTGATCGTTTCATTCAAGAAATGCATTCCCCTATCACTCATGAGAATTTTGGGGAAGCCAAACTTGGTTAGGATGTTCTCGAACAAGAGCGATAACTACAATGGGTACCTTAGTGCTGTGGCATTTCCTCATGACTTTCCCTGCCAGCAACTGGGTGGCAACACGAACTGCGTTGTCTGAGAAACTATTAATGATATACCCTCGTTGTCTGTTGGTGAGCTGATATTTCTTTCTTAGTCATTCTATCATCACGACATTGTTACCTTTATCAGTAATTTCCTAAGGGTTTCTCCCATCACAAGGGAGGTGCGGAACCTGATGAACAAGTTTCGCTGTGATACGGATGGGTTTACCCACCCATAATATGTCCTCATGAACTAGACAAAGAAACGGCTTTATGACCAACATGGTGATAGGGTGCTGGAGAAAATGAGGAATCGACAAGAGACAGAGTAATCCAGCTTTGTCCACCTCCTGTAGCCACTCCTTCGGCTATAGGGTTGTCACTGTCCCTTCTATCTTCTAGTCCATTAGTTCGTCTATCGTCAGATGGGGAATTTTTATTATATCTACAATGTCCTGGTCTTCAAACTTCATTGCCGCAACACAGCGAACCACCAAGTTCTCCACAGGCACATCTTGGTAGCGACGAGGTGATGATTATAGAGTCAACATCATCCAGATTTGCAGGTACTTTGGCCTTCCCTTTGCTTGGCAGCACATACTTGGGTCATTTTACTGGTCATATGGGATCTTCTTCAGGGAGGACTTCTTCAATGTATGTGGGAGGACCCTCATCTTCTACCTCGCTTTCAATTATAACCGTTTTAGCCTTCTCCTCCATTGTGAATTTTCTAGATTGCAGGTGCCAGGGTGATCTTCTTACTGGGTCCGGGCTCTGGGGATCCTTCTTGGTTCATAGCATCTTGGGAGATTTGGGAAGCTCGGTGGCCTGCAGCGTGGCTATATGCAGCCTGTCATTAGTAGGATCTTGTGCCTTCAGGATTGCATCATGGTAATACCTAGGAAATTCCTGAAACCATGGACTATTTTTGAATTTCTCATCACTCATCATGCTATTGACGCAGGGTGGTTTTCTTACAAAGTGGTAAGACATGGTGGCACACCCCTGATTCTCATTATATATGGTCTGACATTCAAAAGTGGCTACTTGTCCTTGCGGTAGTTCATAAATGCGACTTTGGTGGTTATTCCTCTGCCTTAATTTCCCACTGCCGGCTTCGTAGTGCTTTAAATGTGTCATCATATCATGAACAATACTTGCAACAATCGCCTTCCATCTTTCCTTCACCACACCGAATCCCCAAGGACGTAGATGCGGTTTTTGCATATATGTGCAGGCTCTGTCGCATAAATTTCTAGGAGCCTGGTTTATGCTCCCGCACCCTCTTCCAACTGAATGGGGTGTTGGGATTGGGTCTCCTATGGATAGTCAGGTGAGCAAACCCCTAGTATGGGTCTTACATTTCCTGATGAGCCCAAGTCATGAGCACCCTATACGTTCCGTCGATTCCACTACTGAATTCTAGTGCATGGATCCCTGCTCTCTCGGGTGCAGTTGCAACCACGCTATCGGGGTCAATGCTTGTAACAGAGTAGGAGAGCCAACCACATCAGTCCCACAATTGCTTCATCCAACTTCACACTTTCTAGGTGGAGTCGGGCCCCAGTTTCTTCCAACTTATCCAGTCGTAGTTTTCCATGTAGAATGGTTGCCCAAAGCTGTTGAACTTTGTCGCAGACGTCGTCACTAGTGGAGTGAGTTATGCCTGCAGTAGTTGGCTGGGATGTAGAGAGATGGTTGCTTCTAGCTTTGTGACCTTGTGTTTCACGTAGGTACGGTTGGGGTATCAGTCATTTGATGCGCATCTGTATCTTTCGAACTGTCGCTTTATGCCATCACGACCACCACGCACATCCTCTAATCCTGACTTGAAATTGCCGCCTATATCCCGGCTTCTATGGCCCCCCCTTCAGGGTCATGCAACCTGTCTTTTGGCACACTGGGCTACTCCTGTATTACGCATAATGTGTCAGGCAGGATGATCTATGCTTCAGCTATCGCACCATTCTTGTCTAGTCACGGTCTTTCTTCTGTCATTATGCCTCGTACATATCTAGTCACCATATTGCAGTTGAGTGTCGTAACTGCCTGCAGTCGATTCTGCCATCGCTCTGCCTCCTCCTCGAGATCCATGGTGTAGATGCTATCATTTTCCCATGAGGTTCTTCTATTATTAGTAGACTACACTTGATCTATGTCTTGCGTTGTTATCTGGTAAATGCAATCCAGTTCATTGTCACTTTCCTCATCGCGTACGGGTTCGGTGTAGTTTTCCCCTTCCACTGGGTCCAACGAAACTACTAAACATAATGACTTATTTTTGAATGTCATCCTATGTCTTTTTAAGTTAATGATCCCTTTCACGTGTGTGGCCCAGTCAATTCCAAGCAATACAGGGTAAGGATTGTTGTCATCAACAATCTCTATGACTTTGAAATTGGTCTAGGTACTTACACCGTCGATATCCACCATCACTCCTTGCAATCGGCCCATTGGTAGGATCTTTTGTTGTTTGGCCATTTGTAATTGAATTGGGGACCATTGTAGTGTAGCCCTTCCCATACGCTCCCAGGTTTGTTTAGGTAGCACGTTTTCATCTGAACCTAAATCTAGGATGACTTGACTCATTTTATAGTCACCGATTCGCACTATCAATCTCATCTCTCGTCTGGTGTGCATAGCATGTCTTCCTAGTTTCTGGATGACCTGGAGTTTGTTGGATTTGATGCACCTGGTGATCAGTTCTTGCAATCCTTGAACAACCTTCCAATCGCGCAGCAGTTTCATGCAAGTTTCAAGAAAGGTAGTGATCATGGAGCAGTCCATGCCTGACTCCATTGGATCCCTTCTTCTAAGGGGTAGAAGCTTTCGTGAAGCTCCACTGAGCTTCTTCTGGCCCCATCTTCCCCTGTTCCAGCTCAACGTTATGTTCCTGCATAGGTATGTTGCACCTCTTTTTGCCTTCATTCCCTCCTACAGTTGTGCTGCTTCTTCGTACCATATTTATAATAGGGTCCTCTTCGCGAGGTTCTCCTCACATCATCTAGATATTTTGGGTTGGTGGAGATTGGAGTACTCCCTTTTCGCTCAACTGGGCAATTAAGGTTGGATAGTCTACCAATTTGTGATCAAACTGATCACAGTAGGGGCATGAGATCCTGGTTGGGTTCGTGTAGTCACGATCGTAGTGTCCTTGTCCTCCATAATTATAACAAATTAACTGTCTACAGCCTCGTCCGGGCCCCAATCCTCTTCCTCGGCCGCATCCTTGAAATCCTCCTTGCACTTCAATCTACACCTGGTAGGCTGGGGTTCTTTCTAGAATTAAGTCATAACTTCGACATGCTTTTTCATCGTATCCTACTGATCGACAAAAGTTGTAATACAACTGTTGTGAGGTCTGGGTGTATTTTTGTAATAGATGGAAATTATCCGTCGCATGCTTCCCTCCCACCTGGAAAATTTCACACCAGAGCGTAGGCACGACACTTGGTCCTCCTTGTACTTCTACTTCTAACAACATTGGGCCTCCTCCCGCTAGATAGTTCAGAAAGACATGACAATCATCCTTGTCATGCGCTAGGCTTTTACATTTAAGGCAGCCTACCTCCGAGTGTACCTCTGGTCAGGACACTCTTCCTTGCTTTAAGCTTTGCATTTCAAACTCAAGTTTTGAAGTTGCATGTGGATCTGCTGAACACCCAACCCTGGGTCGAGTATCAGGGTCACATGCAGCCTCATTGTTGTCTCCAGTGCCTCAGCTTGGGTTGAGATCTTATGTTGTAACAAAGCCATCCTCAGATGGGATGTCAAAGACACCATGAACCATACGCAATGCTTCCTATCTATCAAAGTCATGTTAGCTTCGTGAATAGTACTCTTTAGTCTTTGGTCCGGATCCCATGGAGTTTCGTCAGGCAACATCTCTATTTCCTTGAACCCAATGACCGATTGGGCTTCAAATTTTGGTGAGCCAAACTCTTTAGTAAGCACATCCTAGATCACCACTATTCCCTCGTTTGGATGGTCTATGGAGTATTTTATGTACCATGTCAACGCGCAATCCTGTAGTGCACTGACCAACATGGCCTTTTTAATGTTCTCATCTGTTATGCCTTGCGCACCCCATACATATTTTATTACAAACCATAATCAAACTGGATTTTCATTCCCTACCCCCAGTAATGTCGGTAACTTGACTGCGGTCACCATCCCAGCTTTTGGTGGTGGAGAGGGTGGAGGTGGTGTTGGTGTGGATGGACCCAACGTGGCTGAAGTAGGTGGTGGTGTAGACAGAGGTGGCATCAGTGGAAAGAATTCTTTAATCAATCATACTGCACTTCTTGGTGAGAACCTAGTGAGATCCTCCTCACTCTCCCATGAGATAGAAATCAAAGGGTTGTTCTCTACTTCTCCTGTTCTTCGATAACCATTTCGCCTCCGTGTTACTCCAAACATCAATATATGCACAGAATCTACTTTTCACACAACATCATCTTAATCTAGGTATTCAATGATATGATGTACCTACCCCACGGTCCTTGGATAAATTTCCTTTCTACTTCCCTGTAATTTACTGTCGTATCTATCGTGAATTCAGTGATAGATCCCCCTATGATCTGATCTAACCAATGGTCTACCATGCGCGCAAGTCTATCATCGGTGGCTTCCAGCCTACACACTAGTTTTGGGGTCCACACTATCGGCTGGTCTAATATGCACCTCCCCACACTATTAGCTGACTTCACAATCCACTCATACAATTCTATCAAAAATGTTACGAAGAAGATCTCGTGTATATCTGTGAATATATAGAGATCCAACCACTATTCCTCTGATATTCGCGAGTTCCTATTTTCCTGAACCACAAACTCATGAAGCTTCAGATCCGACCAATCTTCAAGCTCTTACTTCATAGAATTCCAGTGTTCCTACATTAGACACCCTTTAGGCAGATCCCAGTCCCGGCAACGAAACCATTTGATGGCTTATATGGGCCTGACCCAGGTATGGAAGAGTTATTTAGCTAAACAAATCCCGCAGCTACCAGCCCTTTTAGCAACGACCCATGGAGAGCAGACTGAATTCTCAACCAAGGTAGTAGGGGAGGGTGCTAGAACCAGGTTTCCGCACCCTAGGGATGTGTTGGTGTGGTCTATAGGCTTCGTGCACTAGTTTACAATTACGCGATGCTTGGTATTTGCATAGATTCAGCTTAAGTCTATCGTTCTTATTAATGCGCTAGTCTATTGGAGGATGTGGTTACAAATTAACTGGGTCTTTAAGAAAAATTTAACCAACCCAACTGATTCACGCATTAAAATGAAACTAGATTTACATTCATTAAACCATAAGTAGATTAAATTAAATAGAGATTATAACAGCTCATAAGAAACACAGAATTTCAGAAGAACTTATCTTTATTTCCACTTTATCCTTAATACATCCAGATCCACCCTATGCACTCAACTGTAGGGGTCCATGCACACAGCTGTAGACTTTCCAGGCCTCTGCGCACACAGCTGCAGAGCCTCTACCTACTACCCCAACCCTTGACTCAGACTTACAGATGCTTTTAGACTATCTTCTTCAAAAACCCATTACATTCCATTATTTTTTGAAAAGAACTACCTTTCCCTCATAGAGCCACGCTCTATTTATACCCTTCCTTGTCCCACAACCCCTACTCAAGCCGACTCTATTTATATTTCTTTACATTTTTCTCGGGTAGACTATCCTTTGACTCAATCCTACTATAATTTGCGCTCCACATACTTCAGAGTCTTTTACAATAATTTAATCCTACTTTTTGGGCTTTCAGCCCCAAAACCGTTACGCGGGACCTCCACTACCCAACACATGGGTAGGCCTGCATTACAGTGGTTCCCTATTCAATTATGAATGGTGAACCAACAAAAGATTTTTCCCATGGGGAGGTTGCAAGGGGTAAAAATTGATATTGAAGGCACAAAATTTTGAAGTGATAGAGATTGTCGATGAAAACAATCTGTATCCCATGTTGTTAGGAATAGACTGGGCCACCGATATGAACAAAGTCATCAATCTGAAGAAGCGCAAAATCATGTTCGAGAAAAATTCGCTACATGTAGTAGTCCCACTAGTACATGGTACTGGTGTAAATGTAGAAGGATGATGTGCCTATGGTTTGGAAGCCCCCAACTTCAAATAAGAGTTTGGTATCCAGGACAGAGCAGCTTACACACCCACCTATGTCGATGGGTACAAATGTGCGTTGTGCAGACCACACAAGCACACCCCAAACTAAGGATCGAAAATTGGAATAAGACAGCAGTAGGAAGGGCAATGCCCACCATACACATTCCATGTAGAAGCATTCAAGAAGGTATGCAAAATCATGAATAGTGTTCACCAGGTGAGACGAACTGATTGGGACCTACATGTACTAGTGGTCTAATGGGCCTATAGGGTCATGTACAAAAACCTGAGCGCGGAGATTATCTCGAAGCTAAAGAGCAGAGTTGAGACCATAATTTTGGAGGAAAGGAATCGTCATGCAATAGCTCCCTTAATTGGGATAGTATGCGAGAGCCAGGATGAAGGAATTATGATGCTATGCAAGGGCAAATAGATGCGGGTACAAGAAGCCATTTAGCGAGGGAACCTTAAGCTTCGTGAACTCAAAGAAGATGAGGTACGACTAAGGAGGAAAAGCATGTTAATGGATGTAGAAATCAAAAACCTAGAAAACAAAATCACTCAAGCATGTCACATCGATGGACTCAGTGTGACCAGAGAAGTTATGGATAGCCAGACTCTTGTATTAGAAGATTATCGTCGAGCATTTGTGACTCTGCTACCATGGCTGCGACCGCAACTTACCAGAAAAAGTAACTAGGGGAGCGCACTGGATAAGGAAGAACGTGGGACACTAACTGTTGCAAGGATAATTGAGGAGTGCCCACAGACTAGGCTAGAAGGTGAATTGAAGCCTTGCACAGGTGGTGCAACCACCTGACTATCCGTAGGGAGCACAGTCTCAGCGCTCCAAGCAGTTGAAAGAGAGCAAGGGACTATAAAAGAGTCTATATGGGAGCTGCGTGATAAGGAGGTTATGCGTAGGATCAGTATGTCACAAGGGTCATGCCTACACATAGGGCGTTGCACTGTCATGCGGATAGGCTGGGAAGTGACCGTTGGCGTCATTGTTCATGACAAGATGTCCAATTTAAGATAACGAGGAGCGGGCGGCGGGCCGACTAGCAGAGTGACTCAAGATGAGTCGTGATGACTTTGTTGGGGGCCTGTTGGTCATGGGATCCCCCATAGTAGTTTTTGGGGCTTAAAGCCAAAGTTTTGGTCAATTGTATTGTAAGACTATGTGAAGTGCGCGTGAAGAGCACGAAAGTCTATGATGAGTCATCGGGTTGTCCGCCCTAAGAATTGTAAAATAATATAAAGTTGTGTCAGCCTACCCATGGTCTGCAGACCATGGGATTTTATAAATAGAGTCAGGCTCTAAGTGTAAAGATAGTAATTTTAGCAAGTAATAGATAGATGTAAAGGCCTGGTTAGAGCATAAGAGGAAAAGTTGAAGTGTATTGGGTCATAGTAGTAGGAAGAGGCTCTGTCGCTGAGTACGTAGAGGCCTAGTATAGTCTGCACCTGAGTGCACAGACCCTTGCAGCTGAGTGTGCAGGTCGGAGTCGAGTCTATAAGTAGGATTGTACTTGAAAAGGAATACTAATAAAGATAAGTTTGATTCAGAATATTGTGCATCTATGTTTCTATTAATCTTTATGCATTTATATTGTTTATGATTACGTGCACTTACCTGAATGTTGAATGAATTAATAAGAATATTGGACCCTCACAAGTAAATTCAAGCACTAATATAATAGTGCAGTAAGAATAGAGATCAGGGTAGTACTTTCTTCGTTCCCTTACAGAGGTGCACGGAGGTAGTGGCACAGATCGTGAAGGATAGACAGCTGCGCGGAGTAGCACAAGTGTGCAAGATCGAACCGCGACCCTCCATAAACTTCATCAAGACATCCCTAGGGTGCGGAAACCTAGTTCCAGCACCCTCCCATACTACTTTGGTGAGACCTCAGTCCATGCTACATGGAGTATTGCCTAAAGGGCCAGTAGTACTGGGATTTTCTTAGCTAAATCACTTCCGAACCTAGGTCAAGCCCCACTAAGACAACAATCAATTATTGTGTTGGCACTGATGTCAATAAGGTCATAGTCATGGTCATACTTTTCATATGCACGTGTGATGGATGTTTGAATTGGTGGTGCTATTGGTTCGCATTGATGTATTAAGAGTGAGATGGTTGTGTTGGAATTGATGTCAACACTTGAGGTCATGCATTTATGTGAACCTCATGATGATGTAGATTGATGGAACATGGTGTGTGTTGGTATGTGTTGGATTTGATGATTGATGTTATCGATGATTACACACTTGATGACATGATATCAAAAATGGCATGGGTTTGGTTGATAGTGGTACTATAGATACATGATGCAGATCTACATGTGATGGTGATGGTTCATGGCACACTAGTTGAGTTGTCAACTAGGTCTTCATATAAGTCTTCATGCTTATGCTTCATTAAGATTACTTGTTGCAGTGTGGTGGCTTCATGATGATGATGATGATGATGCATGGGTACTACAAAGGTTTGTAGTTATGTTCAAATGTGTTGCAACTTGTTCAAAGGTCTCATGGAGAGTAGGAAACTTATTGGCACACTTTCCAACCGTGTTTATTGGCCCTTCTAGGTGAAATTGGAAGTGACACATGGGAGGCTTCTTTGGTCTACTTGTAGAGGTGTTATAGGCCATGTGAGAGGTATGGAGGCATGTACAGGAGATGAAGAAGAGGATGGAATAGAGGGAAGAGGTTTTGGACTAAAGAACGGATGTTTTTACTGAGCGTAAGCCATAGTCACATGCATAGAGTCCAATACGAGTCGTTGGAATTCCCCAGTCGCATGGAGGACAACTTATGGGAGTAGTTATAGCCACAGTCGAGTTCAAAGAGTGTCAAGGGAGCGACTAAGGATTTTCATGAGATTTTCTCCGCATTCCTTGCACTGTTCTGAAGGAAATTAGCTTGGAAATTCTAAGAGGCTTCTAGAAAAAGTGAAAAATGATGCAAATGGTTTGAGAAGGTCCTCTCATGATGTGAATGCATTTAGTGCACTAGTAGTTACCTTAGTGGATTTATTTGGTCCAATTTGTGTTCCTTTGATCCTAGCCACAAGCTCAATTTCTCCCTAGATGTTTTATATATTTGATGTTGGAGCTAAGGATTGATTGATGATGTTAGTGAGTGTATTGGAGAAGGTTGCACAGAATGTCGATGCTTTAGATATTGTGTAGAGAATAGATCCTTCAGTGTATGAGTGATAATTGATAGATAATGAGGAGATCTGAAGCATGTTGTAGAATAGATCGGATTAGGAGCTATTGGAGTAGAATTTGATTAGAGAACTTTTGTATGTTGCTGAGTAGATTTTTTTATGGTGATTCTCATACTTTTTTTTTATAGGAGTCATTGATGCATTTCGCACATAGCCATAATGTTTCATGATGTTATTTATATTGTGACACAATATTTTTTTGTGAGGATCTGATTTTATTCAGATTTGTGTGCCCACAATATTTGCTATTTTGGAGAGAACACTTCTTGTGGTGTTCATATTTTATTTGTATGATGAGATCTTGCTACTAGGAACATATATGCAGAGATGATTTCTTATTGAGAGTAGTGTTTTGGATCCAATTTGAAAATACATGAAAGAAGTTCTGCGTACTGTTAGAGGAGTAGTGACTTCATGAGAGAGGAGTAGGGATAACAAACCTTCAATAAGGGAACATGTTTCTCATCCAATGGTGGTTGGATAGTTTGATAGATACTGAGCGAGGCTCATTAGTCATGGTGGTGACCAATACATCGAACTCTATAAGAGTCTATTAATAGTTTAGGAGTAACCAATCGAGGATCATCAATCGCGGTGGCCTTCAATGGATGGTAGTCCATAAAGAAGAGAGTCTTTGAGCTGATAAGTAGTATTGAGTCTCCTAGCCAATGGTGGTTGGCGTGTTGAATACGAGGTCAAGTCTCCATGCTGATGGGATCCAACAAGATATGTAAAAGATCAATTGCTTAACAAATAGAAATTCAGAGCATGACAACAACAACCAGGGTGGCTTTTCTCTCGAAAGGGTTTCCAGTAGAAATGTTGTGTCTCATGTGTGATCGATGTGATGTGCATTTTCTATTGTTTATGTTTCTCACATGGTTTATGATTTAGTTACTATATGGTTGTATGCATGGATAATATAATGTGTTGATGGTGCATATATGTGCTGGGTGTGTGTTATATCCTTTCCATGACTACCCCACGTGCTTGGGGTGCCAACCCCATCTATATGTTGCATTAGGTGTAGTGCCCTGAGAAATTTTCTTTTAAACCTATATTAGATGGCCAGGCCTACCTATGGTTTTGTGCATAGATTTCGCACATGGTTTTGGGCATGATGGTTTTCTATCCATGGTATTTTTTACATCCAGTCAAGCGAACTATGGTTATGTTCTAGTCTAGCGTTAATGGATTTGGGTTTATGTATGCTTCGACGTGTATATATATGTATTGTATCATTGAAAGGAATATAATGAAAATCAATTTGGTACTCGTAGTTTTGCGGTCCAGGGGAAAATATTTGTGTATATCTATTTTATATTTTACGTTCTTTCCATTTTTTATTTTCTATTTTTTACAATTCGTATGCAGGTAATTTCTGTACGCAGTTAAAACCTACAATATGTGTGATTCAGTAAGTAAAGTAATAATTAGTAAAAATTGATAAGAAGATCACACTACTGATTCACCCCCCTCTTAGTAGTGCTCAAAGGTTTCCAGCAATTGGTATCAGAGAAAGGCTCTTGGTTGTAACTTTATTACTATAGAGTAGATCTAGGGTTTGTTGGAAGAAATTGACTTTTTTTCCAAAATGGTTGTCCTCACTGCTATAAATTACAATGTATGGAAAAAAAATGTAAAATCTCAATTATTATCTTGTGGATCTAACATTTGGAGAGTATTATGTGAAGGTTGTAGCAAAGATCCAATTGCAGATAAGGTTTTGTAGCAGGATGCACAAGCACGGTGCATAATCTAAAAGAATATTCATAATGATGATATGAAGAGACTAGTGGGTTTGAAACATGCCAAAGATATGTTGGACAAGATTGAATCCATTTTTGGAAATGACACCAACAACAAAAATGAAATTGAGAAGAAGAGTATTGAGAAAAATAATAAGAACAAGAATAAGAAGAAGAGCCTCCCAAAAAAAGAATCTCAGTCACAAGAGTCCCATTCTCCATGTTGTCACCTTTTGAAAATAAAGTGATAGTTGTATAAAGAGGAAAAAAAAACGAGATGTTTGCAGCCATCTTCCAAGCTGAAAAAAATCTCTCAATGCTAAATTGGACCCTATACTAGATAGTTCACAGAATAAGCTTTCCAATGGTAGCTGGAAATCCGAAAATGGACTTCTGGATCATAAGTTAGAGCAAATTCACGCTACCCTTTGAAAGCCCAGAAAACAAAGAGAAAAAGACCAAGGGTAAGGCTCATCGTAAATCATAATCAGAATTCACAATAGTAGGGGAGGGTGGTGATATCAGAAATTAGTGATCATCGATATCAAAATCGCAAATTCTAGAGGTATGGTGTAAATCACATATTAGAGGTTTCAATGATTGGTGATATCACAATCACAAATTCGAGAGGTCTTATGTAAATCACATATCGAAGGTTCCAACAATTGACGATCTCACAATCACACTCAGAGTTGTATCCCAGATCAACGGTCGATGTTTTCAAAGGCTATGAATAGATACAATGTCATGAAACTAGCGAAGGCTGATAACATTAAAAGTGTCGGGACTTGAGCCTATAATGTAAATCACCGAGGAAGGGCCGATTGCAATTAACAAAGAAGTTCAGCGAAAAGCCAAAGCCAAGCGGGCTCTTTCTCTCTCCTCCAGTAGCGCAACGTGACAACACAAGATTGGTCTTGAGAAATAGACATGGAAACTTACAGAAATATAACATGGTGGTACACAGGACACGTGGCATGTGGATTGGGAATTTTAAGGGGTCATTAAGGAAGCTAGATGACACATGTCAGGACTCACAAGATTACATCATCTCGCAGATCGATGATCGCAACCATGGAGCAACATGTAATTAGATTTTTATAAAGGTGCATATCAAGGAAGTCCCCGATTGTGGGCCCAAAGCGAGAGGGACAAGTGGCATAAGTCAGGTTGCATGATTATATGTGCTTTATGTATCAATCAAATGGTTGGGTGGAGAATTTATTAAAGGTTTTTATGTGCTAAAGCCTTCACGCTAGCCCTCCCTTATCCTCTTCCCAAATGGACGAAACCACGCCACATATCACAATGACAAGTTTTGCGAGTGTGCAACTGAAGGAAAATATTACGGATTCCTGATCCCCAAGTTCCAATATTGAAAATGGGTCCGAGGCGCATATGTAGTATGCTACCACAAATTATGTGTTGGACCTATTGCAATTCAATATATCAAAGAATTGGTCCCCATCATAGCTAAATAATGTTAGCTCCATAAGGCTTAAGCCTTGAGTCTCTAGGTTTTCACCATGCAATTTTCACCTAAGCCCCCAGGGCTAAGGAATAAGGGGCCAATCAAAATCAGTAATCACAACTTTATGAATCCCTATGTTTAAATTTCCTAAATGGCCTGAGTCCCGATACACTTTTATGATTTGTTCTTCGGGGCATGATTGGTTCTGTTGTCATAATCAAGATTGTAAGAAGGGACAAATGAGTCGGTAGCGGTGTTCAAAGTTTGTTATGGCCATTATGCATGTCAGTCCCAGTTCTTGCAAAAGAAGAATTAAAGTTGTTAAGGCTGAAAGCAACATGGAACATGCCGAGAGAGTATGAGGTGTACTTTTTGCAGAGACATGTTTAGACCAGAGGCCAAAAAAGAAGAGTGCCATGGAGATATTTAAAGGACCGTCATTTCAGTTCATTTGCAAATTATGCTTTTTTCTCTTTGATTGATATTGTTATGCTATTTTATTTCCAAGAAAGGTGTATTTCGGTTGTAATAATTACAAGCAACAGAGCTAGCACACCAAGACAACTAGTCATATAGGCAACTGGAAGTTCAGTTTGAGATATTTTGTAAATTTCTTGTTCTCCCTCTCCTTATAAAAGGGGGGAAGAAACACTTAGAAAAGGTTCAGAATTCTGAAGAAAAACTACTTGTGATTTCAGAAACTGTATGAATTCCAAATTTGCATATTTCAGAATATAAATTAAATAATGACGATTCCAACCTTCGAGTACTACATTATGTTACCTTCCTATTAAATTCCATTATGTTCACATTTCCTCTCCGATTTCATGCAATTATATCTTCCAGAAATGTCTCATATGTTATTACAGATTCATTTGTGTTGACTAGTTAATGCACATGCCTCTATGTATCTTTGAAATTATATATTTAAATTTGAGCTCCATGAATCATAGAATCCAATCCTCTTTCATCCATTATGTCTATCTTTAACTCAGATAAGTGTAAAATTCTTGGTGTTTGAAGCTCTATGTGATGAGTTAGTCTATCTCCTTCTCTTCTTTCATTATTCTCCAAAAGTTGATTAAATTGTAGGTCCTTGAATTACTCGGCCTACACTAGTTTATACCTATATTGCTGTGAGTTGTATATGTAAAAGGATACCATAAATACATGGCTTATGTCCTTGGATGATGGAACCAATCCATGCTTTTGGTTGTGTATTTGTATTTACTATGTGTATAAAATGTATATGATGTGTCTAGTTTCCTGAAGATCATATAAGACACATAAAGATAGATGTTACCAGACACTGGTCTTGTAAGCAATCCGAGGTTGTCCCTAGAACTGACAACATCTTTTGGTGTCTTTGTTGGGGAACGTGTTGAAGGATTTCCCCCTTGGGATACAAAAAGTTAAGCACTACTTTTGTAGGTGAGAAAATACATTCTGATTACATCCTCATCACCTTGGTCACTCCACAAATCTCATTATCACTTATCATCGTGTCTCTTAGAAAGCCTCACACTTGCTCAGATACCTCTCAACAAAAAACCCCTTCTCTATCTAACCCAAAGAAATTAATTTTCAGGAAATTCTGGAAGGAGAAAACTCCTACTACCTATGCTACTGTCTCATCGTTATTTGAAGCTTCCTCCTCCAACTCCCAACATGCTATCATCCACTGCTCAAAGTTTTCTCCTAAGGTCCTTATATATCCTGTAGAAGATGAGCTAGAGCATCGTGCCCCCAAATTAGATATTGAAGAGAAAGAAGTCTCAGTTACGACTCCTTTCATTTAATTTCCTCCTCTTCATGAGATTTAAAAAGGTAAATCTACCCTCCATAATAGAAATATCCACTATACACTCAATCACATTACTCTCAGCCTAGTTACTCCAACCATTGTGGTTTTGGCCCAAGTTCCTCCTGTGAATCTTAATCCTGCCCCATTGATCTATATGGTTGTTCCATCCTTCTTACTAAATAAATATGCCCTTCTCCTAGGTTCCATGGGGAAGACAAAAATTCTACGTAGAGACACATTGAAATATTCTATGCTTTTGCTGAGAACCTAAACGTAGAACAACTTGATCTCGTCTTGAGACTCTTTGTGCAATCCGTTGATGGAGAAGCCAGAAAATGGTTTAAAGCCCTACCCAATGCATCCATCACCACTTGGGAAGAACTCAAAAACTCTTTCACACAAAAGTGGGGTGAACAGAGAGATCATGCGTATGTCTTCACAAAGTTCAATGCTATAAGGAAGAATCGAGAAGAGGATATGTCAAAACTCATAAAAAGATTCAATAAGTAGTATAATAACCTTCTTGTTAAGATAAAGCCTCCTCAAGATGCTTCTCATGTAGTATTTGTGGGAGCCCTTGAGTTTGAATTTGGCTTTACCCGGAGGGAGAGGAATTCTCGTACTTTAGATGAACTCCAAGTGGATGCTCTCGAGGCGGAAGAAAATTTCACCTCAACAAGGAAGTAAAGAGGAAAGTATAATCCTCATGAGAAGAAAAGGGTGAAAGAAGAAGCATCCTTCATTGGTCAAGGTAATGAATTACTAGATCTAAAGTGGGAAGAAATGGATAAGCTTGTTAAGTGTTTATCGCACAAAGTCGTGAAGCTTGATCTTCAGAACAAGAATCTCCCTAAACAGAATGCTCAAGGTAACAATGAAGGTTACAACCCATAGTACTGAAGGCCACCATTGAAGATACTTGAAAGCAAAAGAAAATATCAACTCAATCAGATCCCTCCTCCTCTTTATTTAGAAGACGATCCAAATTAAAAAACATCAAATACACATGAGACACATGGAAGCTTGTATTCCTCCTTCTCTAAAGAGGAATAGGAACACATGGCTCACCATGAGGTGTGCCCTGATAAAGAAGCAACAGTAAATGAGGAGGTCATAGGGGATTATTGTAAACAATTTTCATATTTCATCCAAGCATAGATATATCAAGAGTATGATCTTAGATCTTAAAAAAAGAGGTCAACGAAACTTCAACAGCAAGAGGAAATTGCTCCCAAAAATATTCCCCCAGTATTAAATAAAGGAAAATGGAAGCTCAACCCTAACTCATCCAAACTAAAAGCCTCCTTAAATAAGGAATTCAATAACTGTGAGGAACATACAAAAGAGACAACACCCATTCTAATGAAAACAACTAGTGATAAAGAAAGAGAGGTAGAGCTAAGAGGCATAGAAAAGGGCCAGCCTGCATTCAATCTTCAGAAGGAACTCAAGAAGGTAAAGATCCTTGTTCCCCTAGCTGATCTTCTAAAACAATCCACTTATAAAGCTCAAGTCTCCTAGTTCATGCTCCCATCCACTACAATACTAACCCATGATTGTTTAAACCTTGAAGAAGAAATACCAATGGTTGTTTTTGGGCCTCATGTTGAAGAACTTGATTCTTCCACTGCACCCTTCTATGTGACCTTGGTAATCCATGACCTCTTATTGCATAACTATATGTTAGACTCTGGAGCCTCACATAACCTCATCCCTTTAGCCGTGATAGAGAAACTTGGGTTGCAGATCACTAGACCCTACAAGGACCTATACTCCTTTGACTCTAAGAGAGTCAAATTCTTGGGAATTGTAAAATATTTGGTGGTAAAACTCACTCATATCCCTATGAAGAGTATATTGATGGACATAGTAATGGCAGACATTCACCTTAGATTCGGCATGCTCCTATCTAGGTCCTGGGGTTCCAAGGTGGGCGGATCTATCAAATTGGATATAACTTATGCCACTATTCCCACTTTTGGAGGTGAAGAAAGGAGGTTGTACAAAGAGTCTAGATTTGTAAAAAATGTGACCCACACTGAAGGTTCTAGGAACTATCGTGTATATGGAAAATAAGGTGACCTCTCATGCCTGGTCTTAGAAGAAGATGAGACTATATTAGAATAAATCCAAGTACATCTAACGATGCAGTTAGACAACCAACACACATGTATAAACAAAGTATGGAAATTATAATTTGATGGAGCTAATTCCAAAGAGGAAAATGGGGTAGGAGTATTGTTGGTAAGTCTTGAGGGTAGCTAGATACCCCTCTCATTGAAGCTGGAGTTTGTGGCAACCAACAACGTGGGAGAGTATGAAGCATTTCTCCTTGGGCTACAATCAACAAGGAATATGAATATTGAATGCCTAATTGTGCATGGAGACTCTAGGCTAATTTTAAAGAAGATCTGAAATCAGTTCCAGGCTAAACACTCAATATTGAGGACTTACTGGAATGCAGTATGGAATTTAATTGATAACTTCTTCCTCACCTTTTATATCCAATTTCTACCTAGAGAGGAAAACATGATGGTTGATTCCTTTGTTGTAGTAGTAAGAAAATTCAAATCTCCTCAAAATCCGCTTCTTAGGTACGAGGTGGAGGTCAGATATAGAACCTCTATACCCTTTAATGTCAAGCACTCGCAGGTATTCGAGGACGATGAGCAGGTCTAAAAATTTATAGAAGTAGATGGGGATTTCACTACCTCAACTATTGATCAGGAAGAGGAAAAATAGGCAGATGAAGAACCAACTTCGTGGGAGAACATGGTGGTCAGAAATAAAATTCTATAGCGAGAAGGGAATACTATTCCTCATGGATTAGTTCCACTATAAATATTATTTAGCCATAATGATGTAACCTCCACAGCAATGGCATCGAAGATGGAGGATCAAGTAGAAGATTGCAATATTGGCTCAAAAGATGAGCCCTAGATGGTCAGGGTATCAAAGGGAAGACCCTCACATTACAAAAAAAGGCATTTAAATCTTTTCAAAATCTATAAGGATGTTTTTGCTTGGTCTTATGAGGATTTAAAAGCATTTGATACTAACATCATACTGCATAAGACACCTTTAACTAGTGGAATAAAACCATTCAAGCAGAAGATTAGGCATATTAATCCACTCTTACTCCCCTGTATTGAAAAAGAAGTGAGGAAAATTCTACAGGCTAAAATCATAGTTTCCTTTAAGGTACTTAGAATGGGTGGCCAACCTAGTCTGAGTCCGAAAAAAGAATGGAGAAATAAGGTTATGTGTAGATTTTCTTAACCTTAACAAGACATCTTTGAAAGAAAATTACCCACTGCCCAAGATGGATTATCTATTGCAGAAGGTGGTGGGATCAATTAGAATGACCACGATGGATAGGTTCTCTAGTTAAAAGCAAGTGGTAGTCAGCCCTGATGATCAGAAGAAAACTTCTTTCACCACCCCTTGGGTAACTTTAATGTATGCTCGCATGACTTTCGATCTTGTGAATGCAGGAGTGACTTTTTGAGAGAGCTATGGATATAAATTTTTTAGGGGAGAAAAACAGGTTTGTAGTGCTATGTTTGGACGATATCATAGTCTTCTCTAAGATCGATGTAGAGCACATCCTCCACTTGAAGCTCACCTTTCAGAAATGCAGGAGGTATGGAATATCTTTGAATCCCAAGAAATCTCAGTTTTTCCAAAGTGAGGGGAAGCTACTATGACACATAGTAGCGCAAGGGGTAGTACAAATTGATCCTAAGCGAGTCAAAGCTATCATTCACATTCCTCTACCAAAAAATAAGAAAGAGGTCCAAGTATTTTTGGGGAGAATCAATTTCTTGAGAGGGTTCATACCCAACTATGCTGAAATATTGAAGGGTATAAAAGATATGCTTAAAAAAGAAAATGAAGTAAAATGGAGCCCTACCTCTCGAGATTATATTACTAGAATCAAAGAAGCTTTTGTTGAAGCACCATTACTAGTCAACCATGACTACTCAATGCCTTTCTATATATTTTATTTTGCTTCTCCACATACTATTTATATACTTTTGCTACAGAAAAATAAATAATGTTATGAGTCGCCGATTACCTTCTTCAACTAAGAACTGAGGGATGTTGAACTGAAATATAAAATTTTGTAGAAAGAAGCATATTCACTAGTCAAATCCATGAAGGCATTTCGAGTGTATGTGCTACAGTCAGAAATTAGAGCATTTGTCCCAATGACAGCAGTCAAGGACATCCTCGTGCAAGGAGAAGCTAAAGGAAAAATGGGTAGGTTGATAGAAAATATAATATAATATGAGTTAGACATAAAGCCCACTAAGCTCATAAAAGGCTAGGGGTTGGCTATAATTTTATCAGAATCTAACTGCGAAGCTTTGGGGTTAAACCTAATAATAGAGGAAGACAGAACAAAATTTTAGCAGAGTGGGATTAAAATAGCAGAGAAAACTATCTATGCTAAATACGAGGGATCAACCTGATATAAGAATATCATCCATTATCTCTTATCCTTGAGGTGCCCACTAGGGCTAGACAAATCCAAAGACATAATGTTGAGACTGCAAGATCAAAATTATATCATATCTAATGGTAAAATATATTGGAAAGACCTAGTGGGAGTTTTGGTATTATGCTTGGTAGAAGGCAAAACTCATAAAGTAATTGAAGAAGTTCATGAGGGAGTTTGTGGAGGTCATTACAACTGTAAGAAAACATCTCACAAAATCCTCAAATCAATATTCTAGTGGCCTACACTATTTGGAAATGTGCATTTACAAGTCAGGTCATTTCAAAAGTGCCAAATCTTTGCTGAGAGACAAAAAAAGTCTCCTCTTCCCCTCATCACTATGCATGTGGATGAAGCCTTCAGACAGTGGGGACTAGACTTCATACGAGAGATAAACCCACCTTCTAGTGGCCAGCATAAGTGGATACTAATGGCCATTGATTATTTCACCAAGTGAGTAGAGGCCATCCTAGCCAGAAACACTATAGATTTAGTGGTAACCAAGTTTATGGAGGAAAACATATTAGCTCGTTTCGGTTTTCCTATTAAAATTATGACTGACAATGCTCAAGTCTTCAAATCTGCAAAATTCACCAGTTTCTGTCAGAAGTTCAATATCATCATCGGGCACTCCACTACCTACTATCCTCAATGAAATAATTTAGTTGAATATTGAAACAAAACTGTGGTGAGAGTAATGAAGAATACCATCACTGAGAATGAGAGAAATTGGGAACCCAATTGAAGTTTGATCTCTGGGCCAACTGGGTGACTCCTAAATTTTCCACTAGGAAGTCGCCTTTCGAGCTAGTGTATGGTAATGCCAGAGTCTTCCCAATCCAATTAGCAATGCAACTGGAAACGTTAATACAGGAAGTGGAGGAGGAGCCATGTGCTTTAACATGAAGGATAAACCAACTCATTGAGTTTCATGAAAATAGGGAACAGGTGAGGGTTAAATAGGAAAATTACCAACAAAAGATGAAATTTTTGTTTAACAAAAAGGCAAAGGATCAACCTCTTCAACTGAGATATTTAGTTCTCTAATGGGATGTCCAACAAGAAGAAAAGGGTAAACACAGAAAGTTTGATTCCCTTTGGTTCGTCCCTTTCAAAATTTCAAAATGTAAAGGAAATAATATGCACCTACTCAAAAATCTGGAAGGTGAATCGTTGGAGCTACGAGTAAAGGGTGACTTCCTCAAACTCTATTTCGACAATTAAAAGGTACTATCTTACACTCACTGTAAAGACAACGTGTGTTGTAATTATCATATGAAATTTCCAGTTTTATGTTTAAAAGTTTCACTTTCAAAAAAAAATCACTTGTTTAAAAAGACACCATGACAAAGAAAGAGAAGTTCACAGTATGTAGGTTCTTAGCACCTTCCTAGGAAGGCACTACCCCAATGTGGAGCCAATGTTTTCACCTTCTAAAAGCATAGTTCTAGTTGTACAAAGAGGACAAAATAGAAAAGAAGTTTTCAACCATATTCCTAGCCATAGAAGCTCTCAATGCTAAATCAGACCCTCTCCACTGGATAGTGCTTGGAATAAGATTTCCACTAGTACCTAAAAATCTAAAAATGGAAATCTGGACCAGAAGTTAGAGCAGATTGAAGCTACCCTTTGAAAGCCCAATAAACAAAGAGAAAAAGACCAAGGGTAAGTCTAATCGCAAATCTCAATTGGAGTTCCCAGCAGTAGCATGGGAGGCCAATGAGATCAGTGATAAACAATGACCGATATTGAAATCACAAATTTCAAAGGTCTATTGTAAATCACATATCATAGGTTTCAGTGATCACCAATATCGCAATCGCATATTTTAGAGGTCCTACGTAAATCGCATATCGGAGGTTCCAGCGATCGTCGATATCACGATCACACTCAGAGTTGTATCACAAATTGGCGAATGACATTTTCAAAGGCTGTGAACAGATACAATGTCATGAAACTATTGAATGATGGTAACATTAAAAGTGTCAAAACTTGAGCCTATAATGTAAATTAATGGGGAGGGCCGATTTCAATTAACATAGAAGTTCAACGAAAAACGAAAGGCAGACGAGCTCTTTCTCTCTCCTCTAGTAGAGACACATGGAAGCACAAGATTGGTCCCCAAAGAGACACATGGTATCTGGCATTAGCATGACGTGGCGGTACAGAGGACACGTGGCATGCAGATTGGGTGTTTTAAGGGTCATAAGGGGACAAAATAGGGTAACACATGTCACCACTCATAGTGTGACACGTGGCAAAGGATGACATCATATTGTAGATCGATGATCGCAACCATGGAGCATCATGTAATCGATGTTTTATAAAGGTGCATATTAGGGAATCCCATGACATTGTGGGCGTGAAGTGAGGGGGAACCTGTGGCATAAGGTAGGTCGCATGATTGTATGCACTTTATGTATCAATCAAATGGTTGGGCAGAGAAGTTATTAAAGTTTTTTGTGTGCTAAATCCTTTGCACTAGTCCTCCCTTATCCTCTTCCCACATGGACCAAACCACGTCACATAACATAATCATAAGTTTTGGGAGGGTGCAACCGGAGGCAAACATTAGGGATTCCCGATCCCTGAGCTATGATATTAAAAATGGGTCCCAGGTTTATATGTAGTATAGTCCCACGTATTATGCATTGGACCTATTACAATGCAATATATTAAGCAACCGGCCCACATCCTAGCTAAAAGATTTTATCTCCAAAAGGATTAGGACTTGATTCTCCAAGTTTCCACCATGCAGTTTTCACCTAAGCCCCTGGGGTTAAGGCATAAGGGGCCAAAGGAAATCGACAATTGTACCTTTATGAAGCCCATTGTATTTAAAGTTCCTAAATGGCTTGAGTCCTGATACAGTTGTATGATTTCTTCCGCAGGGCATGATCAGTTCTTTTGGCTTAATCAAGATTGTAAGAAGCGACGGATGAGTCAGCAACTGTGTTCAGAATCTATTATGGCCATTATGCATGTCACTCGCGGTTCCTACAAAAGAATAATTTAATTTTCTAAGGCAGAAAGCGACACGGAACCTACTGAGAGACTATGAGGTGTAATTTAGTAAAGACATGTATGGACCAGAGGCCAACAAAGAAGAGTGGTGTGGAGGTATTTACATGACCAACATTTCAGTTCATTTGCGAATTCAGTTTTTTTGCTTTTGATTGATATTGTTATGTTTTTTTATTTCCAAGAAAGGTATCTTTCTATTGTAATGCTTGGAGGTGACAGAGCTAGCATGCTGAGACAGCTAGTCATGTAGGTAGCTGGAAGTTCAGCTTGAGATAGTTTGTAATTTTCTTGCTCTCCCTTTCCTTATAAAAGGGAGAAAGAAACACTTATAAAAGGTTCTGAATTCTGAAGAAAAACTACATGTGATTTATGAAACTGTATGAATTCCATATTTTCATCTTTCATAATATAAATGAAATAGTGATGATTCCAACCTTTAAGTACTACAATATATTACCCCCTATTAAATTCCATTATGTTCACATTTCCTCTCTGATTTAATGCAATTGTAGCTGCCAGAAATGTCTCATATATTTTTACTGATTCATTTGTGTCAACTAGTTAATGCACGTGCATGTATGTATCTTTGAGATTATATCTTTGAATTTGCGCTCCATGAATCATAGCATCCAATATTCTTTAATCCATTATGTCTATATTTAAGTCAGATAAGTGTAGAATTCTTGATGTTTGAAGCTCTATGTGATGAGTTAGTCTGTCTCCTTCTCTTATTTCATAACTCTGCAAAGCTAATTAAACTGTAGGTCCTTGAATTACTCGACCTTCACTATTTTATACCTATATTCGTATGAGTTGTATATGTGAAAGGATACCAGAAATACATGGCTTATGTCCTTGGATGAAGGAACCAATCCATGTTGTTTATTGTATATTTGTATTTACTATATGTATAAAATGTATATGTGCGGGTGTGGAGCCTGATTATCTTCTTTATTCAAAGGTATCATTGCATTGGACCCCAGTTCATAATGGGGTAGAAATGCCACCCATTTATGCACACTGTCACGGGGGTCCAAGGTGGGGGCCACGGAGATTCTTTAGAGTCCCCTGTAGCAAGGGATTCAAGGAAGCACCCCCAAAGCTAAAATGAGATGTAAGATTTCCATGTAAAATGTTGTAATTTCATAGTCAATTTGGGCCATTCATTAGGCAGATATATGATAGTAGAAGTTATGTTTAATTTAGGGTTTTTTCCCTAGAAGGAAACCCCTCAATATATATGAGGGAATTGTATTGCGGCTATGTATATGGGTATTCTAAATGATAAAGAGAGAGGAGATTATGTGAGAGCGAAGAGGGAATTACAACAAACGTTCTCCCTTCATTTTGATGGAAAATATAAAAGGAAGGATTGGATGTTTCTTCATGGATGTAGCCCAACTTTGGTGAATGACATATATCTGTGCCTCTCTTGTTTTATGTGTTTTCTGTGTTTATATTTCTTCAATATTTTATGTGTTTCCATTGCTCCGTAATATATAATTTTCTAGCAATATTATGTCTCTGGTTTCCTGAATATCATATAAGTCACATAAAAGATAAATGTTAGAAGGCACTGGCCTTGTAAGCAATCCAAGGTTCTAACTGGAAGCAACAACACTTCGAGTGCACGTGATTCAACATATGATGGGAAGAAATCATAAAATATTGAACCTAAAGGTATAGTTTTAATGATTTTATGTTGAGTTATAATTTTGATGATTCATATTTTGATCGTGTTGAAGCATATACTGAAGATGAGAATGTTATTAAGAGCCTTAGAGCTGATATTTCTAGACTAACAGCAGCATGCAAAGATCAAGAAAAAATGTTACAGATTTGTGATGATAAGGAGGCCAAGATCAAGGAAGATATAGTGAGATTAAAAGCTAAAAATGGATGAATTTGAAAGATTTGAGGAAGGAATTAGGAAACAATATCAAGGAAATCTTGAAGAATGTGAGAAATTAGAAGCTAAAATTGTATCCTTAAGAAATCAGTGCAATATGGATAAGAGCATTGTAGCCTTGGATAATTTTCTTGAGATCCAAAGATCACCATTAGATAGATATGGTCTTGGATTTCAAAAGGGAGAAACTAGTTTGCATGCAAGTAATACCACTAAATAAGAACCCAAGAAACCTGTAGCAAGTAATACTAGTGGAAAAAGTGAGATCCAAGAAAATAAGAAGTAGATCTAGTAGTCAGATAGCAAACAAAAGAACTAACAACATAAGATAAAGCAGAACCAACAACAGATCAAGCATAAAAACCAACAACAAAGAAGGAAATCTCAAGGAGCTCCTACATTTAGAATATCCTTTTCTCCTAGAGATGATCGTGGCAACTCCATTAGATTTCAAAGGAAGGAAATTCCTTTCATTCCTTTGATGCATGACATATAATGCTATAATTGTTACAAGTTAGGGCATGTTGCAACAAATTTCTGGAGTAGATCATATAGACCACATCGGAAGAGATTCGAGCAATATTAGTAGCCAAGGAGATTGGCCTTTAGGTATAATCATGATTTTTATCATTATTGATACTCATGTCACCTATTTTTCCATAAGGCATCTGATTGTAGATCTAACTAATGGAGGAGAAGAAGATGTCATGCACAATTTAGATCTGGCATGAACAGTAGAAGATTTGATCCTCTTAAGCATGTAGAGTGCTATATTTTCCATAGATTTGGTCATATGGCAAGAGATTGTTTGTTGTTGTGTAACTCAATGAAAAATCGTCAAAAGTAGAAAAAACAAATAGATATAGCACAAAGAAAAGCAAGCAAGAGAAGGAAGATAAGAAGAAAATCAAAGAGGAGAAGAAGTGACCCAAGACTGTGTGGAAGAAGAAGGAGCATTAGCTCTTCATCTAGTGAAGAGAATTCCTTCCTCTAGTCCATGTTTATTTATTCATATTTATAGAGGATTTCAAATCATGAGAGACACATAACCTCAGGGGGACCAAGCGTATGTTGGAGTTTTCAACAACATTGATGAGTTCATTTTAGCCTTCATGCACTTTTAGGTCCACATGATTGACTTGCCTTATTGGAGGTATATTGAACTCAGGGGGAGCTATGCATGGTATTTAGTTTCATGATTTCTCTTGTCTCTTTAATTCCTTTCCACTCTTGTGTTTGTAGAAGCTTCATGTATTCACGAGCGAAAATGAGCACATTTTTCAGCCATCTATATGTTTTTTCTTTCCCTAAACAACTGGTTGAAAAGATTTGCAACCATGCAAATATTGTGATCATCATTTCAGGATGTATTGAGTTGACGTTTGGCATGGAACAGCCATGTATGAGTTGTTGCATTATGATTACTACAACCATTTACTTGTTATTTTTTCGTCATTATGTATTGGTTGAGAGTCGAGTCAATAGTTGATGAGTCATCACAATGATAGGCTTGTTTTGAGGAGTCTTATGGAGTTATTTTTCAACCACATGTATGGGCTAATGATGATGTAATTGTCATGATGTATTATGTATTTTATTCATTGGTGCAAAGGAGATGATCATAGTAGCCATGTATTTCATTGATGTGTTCATATAAATGCTCATGGAGCCATGTACTTATGATGTAATATCTTTTGGGTCATATAGCCATGAGTCATGAGGTCATGTTATGGTAGTGTATTAGGTCTTATGTCACTACTACAACCATGTATCTATAATTATATATGTAATATGAGTCATGTTCATGTGGATTTGTTGTTCGTATGGTGCTTCTATCTATCAAAGGAAGCATTGTTTGTAGTGAAAGCGGTCATTTCATCCCAACAATTAGTATCTCTACAACTTGGAGATGGCATGTGTTCAAGGGGAGCATTATTTTCTCTTATTACTTCATCCAAACATTGTTGGAATTCTCATCCACTTAGAGGCATTCATGCTATGCCTTATTCTATGCTATGACAATGGGGTTCTTTACCTCATGTGATGAGATGTTATGATAGTTGATGCTATGTAGTTATGGGGGAGACAATAACTACATATATATTGTCCTCACCTTGTTGGCTAGATGGATAGGATCAATTTCTTCCAGGGTTGTTTGGTTGGAGGCTCAATTCACCATACCAGTAGGGATAAAAATTTGCAGGCTGACTCTCTGTCAAAAATGGGTCTTCAATCAGCTCCAGGTTTTTGGTTTTTGTAGGGCTTTTCTGATGGGGAAATATTTTTTATCGAAGAGTTTCTCTCCCGGACTTCTAGGTTGTTTAAGCTTGTTTCTCAGGTTTCTTCTTGGCACATTATGGTATTATGGTGTCGCTTCATGATCTCTTTTCAGCAGATTCCTCTTCCTCTATTTTGCTCATGCTTATGGTTTGCTTTAGATAGTCGATTTTTGTTTGATCTGCACTCTCTATGACTTGAATCTTTTTATAGATGGGTATCTCCTAGATTTGTGTTTCCTGGCAAGAATCTTTTTGTTTTTCTGAATTGTGCTTCTATGCTGTATCTTTTTTGATCCAGTACTATGGGTCATCTTCAAATGTAAACATATTACTTTTTATATTTCTCATATAATATATATCTAGGTTTTTTCGTCCTTGAAAAATAAAAATAAAATAAATAAATTATTACAGCGTAAGGCGTTTCCCTCTGAAATCAACTCCCCCAAATGCTTTTCTGTCTTAATCTTAACCGTTAGATCTTTTGTTAGACGATTGAACAAAAATCAGCCGTCTGATTTAATAAAAAATATTTTTAAAATCCTTGAATGCAGGCCAATACAGAGGACTGGAGCATGGACACGTGGGAGGAGCAGCAGACCGAAGACGCTGCAGTTTCCGGGGAATGCATGGGATGGATTACCAGGCACAAAATATCCCTAGGAATCGCCAGAGCGCTTGCATTTCTCCACAATGGGTCATCCTCGCCGATCGTTCATGGAGGCCTGACACCGTTTAATGTGCTGTTAGATGACAATTTTGAACCCCGTGTGGCTGAATCCGGGATCAAAGACCTTTTAAAAGTATCAGCCCGCCCGGAAATCCTAAATTCTGTGTATGCTACTCCTGAATCTCTTGACACTTTTAATCAAGGTGCAAAGGCCGATGTCTATAGTTTTGGGGTTGTATTATTAGAACTGGTCACGGGCAGAAGGGCTTTTGATGGTGGTTTTCATGGTGGATTCAAAGGGAATTTGGTTGATTGGGTCCGTTCTCTGATGAAAGAAAACCATGGCGTTAGTGCACTGAACACAAGACTGTCCAATTCTGCTCCTACAACCCAAATGCTGGATGCTTTGAGAATTGGGTATCTCTGCACTACAAAGTCACCCTCCAAGCGTCCCTCTATGCAGCAGGTGGTTGGTCTTTTGAAAGACATCCGACCAGACCCAACTCAGATCTGATTTGTTTCAACGTTGGCAAAAGCGCCCTGTAATCTGGTTACAGTATTTATTTGGCATTTAAAAATAATTTTTGTTCCCAATTGCTGAAAACTTGCTAAAGGCTTTGGATTGGGACTATGTATTCTTTTATTTTAAAATCCTGGAATGCAGGCCAATACAGACGACTGGAGCATGGACACGTGGGAGGAGCAGCAGACGGAAGAGGCTGCAGTTTTCGGGGAACGCATGGGATGGATTACCAGGCACAAAATATCCCACTGGTTAATTTATCCTTAGTCCTCGGCCTAAAACCGATATGTATAACTAGATTATATATGAATAGGTATGAATAATTTTATTTAAGTTTATGAAAGACCTGCTAGAATCTATTGCATTAGGGAAGGAATTACAGAAATTTACAGTTGCTTTAAAGTTATTATGGAATGGAACATTGATATAATAATTTGGCCTTTATCAGTCACTTCCCAATGGTGCATCTTCTACCGGAATGAAGCACAGGCGATAGTGCAGACATGGTGTAGAGATTTTGAGAAAGCAAGCGAAGACAAGAAAATCCCATTGCTTTATCTTGCGAATGACATCTTACTAAATAGCGTGGAGAGGAATGGCTGTGAGTTATTTGTGAACGAATTTTGGCGGGCTCTACCAATATATCTTGTAGATATATATCAAAACGGAGGACAAGTTATAATCGAAGTTGTATCGAAGCTGGTATATGCTGTATTCTCTGATGAATAAATGATATTTGAATGTTTGTATTTTTTGTATTCTGATCTTTTTTAGTTTTTAAATAAAAATGTAGGTTGGCATATGGGAAGATCACAATGTTTTTAAATTAGGTCATCACAATCTGAGAACGCATTTTCTTGGAGAAAACCCCCCCTCAAGTTCGGATGAAGGATTTGACCCAATGCCCCCCAGAAAAACAGTGAGACAATTTATCATACATTTCTTCATTACTTTCAGTAATATTGTACTAGGGTTTCCCTTTTGATGTTTTCTGTTAATTGGTATCAATTTAGAAACTGGAAGTTAGATTCGAAGGTGGAGGTACTGCGGAGAGAATATTAACAGCATACCAGGCAGCCGGAGAGGAGCATATACAGGAAGATATGATATTGAAAACATGCGAGTCTTCGATGAAACGGTTGAAAGAGATAGAGAACGATGTACACAACACCTGCAAAACTGGTATGTAGACAAACAACAAAAGTAGTTAATAGATTGTTGTGTTTATTTATCGCGCGAAGCGAAGTAAGTTTGCTGGAGAGACGAACATGGTTAAGTGAGCATAATTTCCATAGGTTTTGCCAATTCTATATCAAATAAATAATAACTCTGATGCCCTAGTGTATCAACACATTCTGACAACCATAACAAAATTTGCTCAATAAATATGTCGCCTCACACCAATTTAATAATGTCTCTTCACGCTCAGTCTTCTCACAGATTTCTAATTTCGTCGCTTATCTGATGTCCTGCCTCAATGATAATAATGCTAATCTTGGGTTTCGAAACTCATCCATTTTAGCACTTTCCAGTTGGTTTTTGGTTTTGTGAAAAGGTTGGGTTTTGGTTTTCTCTCATTTCCATAGGTAGAATTCCTGATTCGATACATTTCTTTATATGTTCGCTTTAGAGTTCACTAGAGAAAGATCTGGAGCATGAACTTAAGAGTTATTGTTGTTTTTTTACCTAATAAGAACTTTTTTCAAAATTCAGTTATATTTTCAAACTTCAGTTTGCTCAAACCAGTAGAAGAACAGCTGTCATTGTTTGTTATTTCAGAATGTAGGTTTACTCATCAGGAGTTGATTTATTATTAATAGTTAATGAAAATTAAGCCACCTGAAATTATTTTTCTGATATTCTGTAAAGAACATGCTTTCACCCATACCAGATACTTCTGCTTCCACTCACACCAAATACTTCTATACTTAAAGTGTTCACCTATTTTACTAATTCTTATTCAAACAAAAACCGTTATAGAATGAAAAAAAAACATGCTTTTTCTTGAGGTTTGGTTTGGGGCTTAGAAGGAAACTGGGAATTCTTCAAAAGTAGCTAGGTGTAGCATATGCTTTTAAGTGGGTGTTATTTTGTTTTTTAAGCAAAAGTTATTTTTTTATTAAAGAATAGAAAATAAAAAATTTCCAATTTGTGTACGATTATAGGATTTCACCATGTAATTTTTTATTCATATTTATTTTACATTATATTCATGTTTACACCGAGATTTAAATATAAAACTTTGTATCAACCTTTATTTTACATTTTCATAATCACTGAAACAAAATAATATCTAAGAAAAATAATCATGCAAAATGAAAAAGCAGTAATCAGGGAAGTCTGTCTAGCAGAGCCAATTTATTTATTTTAATCTTTAACTTATTTTAAAACCCACACTGGTAAATAAGGCGACAGCATATTCTAAACATAAATGCAATTTTTTCACAATTTAAAAAGAAAAACACTCTCCCTTTGCCTACATGTCTGTGAAGTACCTAGCTTTCCTGTGGGTTTTAGCACCTTCCGGTTGGTCTTCTCTCATTTCCACACGTAAAAGTCCTGACTTACACATTTCTCAATCCGTTAGCTTTTCAGTTCATGAGAGCCAGAAAAACGCTCTTCCTTTACCTACGGGTCTGTGAAGTACCTGGCTTTCTCGGTTGTGGCTTTCCGGCGGGTTTTAGCACCTTCCTGTTGGTCTTCTCTTATTTCCACAGGCCAAATTCCTGACTTACACATTTCCTAATCCGTTAGCTTTTGAGTTTATGAGAGCTATGAAGTAGAGAAAGATCTGAACCATGAAATAAAGGCGTAGTTTTGATTTTTTTTACATGGTAAGAAAATTTAATAGAACTTGGTTGTTAAATTATCAATGGGATAGTTAAGGTTAGCTGCTATTTTAGAATGCAGGTTGACTCATAATAGTATTTAAAGAAAACCATTTCATCTAGAATTATCTTGTTGTTGCTTTCACTCAGGCTAGATGCCTATGTGTCTCAGGCTTTTACCTTGTTTCCTTACATGGAAGCAAACTTTTATCCCAACAGAAACAGATTTAGAGCTGGGAAAAAATATAAATTTCCTTGAAATTGACCTAATATCTACAATTAAAAAACTGAAAAACCTCTTATACTAATTAAAAAAAGAGCTATCATTCCCCATGATTTTTTTTAAAACTCATGGTTTGGTTTGGGGTTAAGCATGGAAGGAAACTGGAAAGGAAAAAACTACTCCACAAGTAGTTCAGTCAAGTAGTAGTTGTTGTGAAACACACGATTTCAAGTAAGTGTTATTTTGTTTTTTTAAATAAAAATTTGAACTTCTTAAACTTGATACATAATTATTAAATTTAAACCTATAATTTTTTATTAACATTTATTTTTGTCACTAAAACAAAATAAATATCTGACTATAGTAATCATGCTAACTCATTAAAAAATTATATGAGAAAAATCAGAGTCATATTGGAGAAGACTGCCTAGTAGCATGAGCCCTATGGTATCTTGAAGTTTCACGTTTCTCCCATTGATAAGGGCTAATACATATCGCACTTCTTTGTATGCCTGCGACATCATGTTTGTATTGATATATTATGTATTCAGAGGCTTTTAAACGGGCAAGGGCTTTTTGCACTGTAAATTTTAATATCAATGTTTATATGTTATCAGCATTTTGCCAAACTGTTTCACAGTTTTGTAACCAAAAAATTTATTTTTAAGTAAAGTGAATGTAAGAGGACTAATTTGATCTGATTAGTAAGCATATTACATAAGTGCAAATACATTGCACTTTATGCAATATATTTGCTTTGATTTTTAACCTATTTTAAAACTCTGTTATAAGATACTGGTAAATAAAGTAACCACAAAATCTAAATATAAATATAGTTTTTTCACAATTTAAAAAGAAAAACACTCTGCCTCTACCTCACAGTCTGTGGAGTGCCTGGCTTTAGCTTCTTGAGACATCTGTTGCAATTTGTTGTAAAGTTAGTATTTTATCTATTGATCTATTATCTTATTCCATATCATATCAGCAGGATGCCTGGAGATTACGCAATCGATTCAATTATCTGATGAACTCATTCAAGAAGAGACGGTTCTGTGGGAATGCACCAACCAGCTGAGATCTAATGAATCGACAACTGCTGCTGTTATTTCTCAGCTGAGAGAGGCGATCCAACAAGAGGTAATAATTACAGCTCACAGTGATCCTAATGCTATGGTACTATAATTACGCCGTAAGGCGTTTCCCTCTCAAATCAACTCCCCCAAATATTTTTCTGTCCTAATCTTAACGATTAGATCTTTTGTTAGACGATTGAACAAAAATCAGCAATCTAATTTAATAAAAAATATTTTAAAATCTTGGAATGCAGGCCAATACAGAGCACTAGAGCATGGACACGTGGGAGGAGCAGCAGACAGAAGAGGCTGCAGTTTCCAGGGAACGCATGGGATGGATTACCAGGCACAAAATATCCCTAGGAATCGCCAGAGCGCTTGCATTTCTCCACAATGGGTCATCCTCGCCGATCGTTCATGGAGGCCTGACACCATTTAATGTGCTGTTAGATGCCAATTTTCAACCCCGTGTGGCTAAATCCGGGATCAAAGACCTTTTAAAAGTATCAGCTAGCCCGGAAATCCTAAATTCTATGTATGCTGCTCCTGAATCTCTTGACACTTTTAATCAAGGTGCAAAGGCCGATGTCTATAGTTTTGGGGTTGTATTATTAGAACTGGTCACGGGCAGAAGGGCTTCTGATGGTGGTTTTCCCGGTGGATTCAAAGGGAATTTGGTTGATTGGGTCCGTTCTCTGATGAAAGAAAACCATGGCATTAGTGCATTGAACACAAGACTGTCCAATTCTGCTCCTACAACCCAAATGCTGGATGCTTTGAGAATTGGGTATCTCTGCACTGCAGAGTCACCCTCCAAGCGTCCCTCTATGCAGTAGGTGGTTGGTCTTTTGAAAGACATCCGACCAGACCCAGCTCAGATCTGATTTGTTTCAGCGTTGGCAAAAGCGCCCTGTAATATGGTTACAATATTTATTTGGCATTTAAAAGATAATTTTTGTTCCCAATTGCTGAAAACTTGCTAAAGGCTTTGGATTGGGACTATGTATTTTTTTATTACTTCTTGTTTTGTTTTCCGCTTGGCTGTACATAAACTTGGCTACATTTTTATTTCCCAGTTTTCAAATGCGTTCCAGCCAAGACGCTTCTATGGCTCGGGGTTATATTGTCTTCTTTTAATTCCCATGTACTAAGCCATGGGGAAGAATGAACCCCTTTTTCTTGTTGTCAACTAAATTATAATGGAAGCACTAACCCCTCTCGAGGGTTTTTGATCAGTTATATGGCTTAATGTACAGGCACTCGACCGGAATTTGGGTGTTTTTCATTGCATTGATTTTTCTCTGCGAGGTTGCAAAATTCTTCAAAGAAGGTTCACAATGGGAATCTCACCAATGGAATTTATGCTTGCAAGTTGAGCAATTGCATAGCGAGAGACCTTTCCAGTGAAGGTGGAGAACTTTTCAAATTGCCAATCCATGTCACTCCAGGTTAGTTTCAGAACCTATTTTGAAAAAAACTTGCATTGTTTTCCCTTCTAGGCTTGTTGGAGTTTGCTAAACTCGAAGAGGGTTTTCTTCTGCATTACTCATTATGGGTTCTTTTCCTTTGCATGCCGAGTTTCCGGTACTACAGCCTTGAGGGCTTTGAAGGAAATGGTTGCCTCTTCTGGGTTATTGCATTGCACGGAAAGAGAAATTGTTAATCTGTGAATTTATGCAAAATGGTGACCTCCATCAATGGCTTCATGAGCTTCCTGGAATGCAAGCCAATATAGAGGACTGGAGCATGGACACGTGGGAGGAGCAGCAAACCGAAGAGGCTGCAGTTTCCGGGGAATGCATGGGATGGATTACCAGGCACAAAATACCCCTAGGAATCGCCAGAGCGCTTGCATTTCTCCACAATGGGTCATCCTCGCCGATCGTTCATGGAGGCCTGACACCGTTTAATGTGCTATTAGATGACAATTTTGAACCCCGTGTGGCTGAATCCGGGATCAAAGACCTTTTAAAAGTATCAGCCCGCCCGGAAATCCTAAATTCTGTGTATGCTGCTCCTGAATCTCTTGACACTTTTAATCAAGGTGCAAAGGTCGATGTGTATAGTTTTGGGGTTGTACTATTAAAACTGGTCACGGGCAGAAGGGATTCTGATGGTGGTTTTCCTGGTGGATTCAAAGGGAATTTGGTTGATTGGGTCCGTTCTCTGATGAAAGAAAACCATGGCGTTATTGCATTGAACACAAGACTGTCCAATTCTGCTCCTACAACCCAAATGCTGGATGCTTTGAGAATTGGGTATCTCTGCACTGCAGAGTCACCCTCCAAGCGTCCCTCTATGCAGCAGGTGGTTGGTCTTTTGAAAGACATCCGACCAGACCTAGCTCAGATCTGATTTGTTTCAGCGTTGGCAAAAGCGCCCTGTAATCTGTTTACAATATTTATTTGGCATTTAAAAGATAATTTTTGTTCCCAATTGCTAAAAGCTTTGGATTGGGACTATGTATTCTTTTATTACTTCTTGTTTTGTTTTTTGCTTGGCTCTACATAAACTTGGCTACATTTTTATTTCCCAGTTTTCAAATGCGTTCTAGCCAAGACGGTTTTTTTGTTGTGAATATGGCTAGTGATTAAACATTTTTTCATATTTGCTTAGTTACATAGTTTCCTCGACTTAATTGATGTAAATCATTGTTTGAATTTGGAAATGTATATATGAGATATGTCTTGGTTGCAGGCTGGTCAAAGTGAAAAGATCAATATGCTGCAATCTAATTAGGCTTTGATATGTTACACAGTATTGGATATTTATAACCCCAACACATGAGCACCAAAATTGTTAGGCCATTTATATACACCATTGTTAACAAAAATCAAGGTGTGTCGATCCAATAATATTTATAACCCTCAAACACAGGGTCCGGAGGGAATACAGGCGAGAGCTCATGCATCTTGAGTGATCTCTGGTACTAAGCTCGCGCTACTAACTGTAAATCCTTGCTTTCCCGCGTACGTTGGAAAAGAGTTTCCCTTACCAAATGGAACAAAATATGCTCCATTCACAAGCATATCACGCACTGACTCCCACAACCATTCCCCGGGACAAGAAGAAGCAGCGTTACAAGCTTCACGCCGTGTCACCTGTTTCAAGCTATTGAATTCCGTGCATTGAGTGAGCGATATCAAAATTCGACAGTGTGAAGATTCAAATAACTTCTAAGAATTAATGGGTTTGAAATTTTAATTGCTTCCAAAAAATTTGTTTTGTTAGTAAGTTTTCGAAGACTCGAGGTTGGTTATCAATGGAGTTGCTTGACTAATTATGTGGGATTTTGTTTTTTTGTGAGTGAGACTGAGAGAGTTGGCTTAAAATATTCTTTCAATATGTTCACTATTTAGCATGTATACAGAGAAGTTCACACCCACTACTCGGAAATTTCTGGACACTCGTAAATGCTAGATTCCATGAATATTATCATAGACTTTTTACAACATTTACAAGCACCACATTTACAACTTTATATATAAAAAAACTAAAACAACACTTATGTGTTTTTTCAATATCATCACATTATTTGTGATTGTACTTTTCGAATAAATTAAATAATAAACCTAAATATTCATTCTAAATATATTTCTGATGCGTTTCTGCCCAATTTTAAACTGATCCAGTAAAATATACTAAACATATATCTGCAAAAAGTGATTTTATTTTCTAATACTAAAATCCAAGTGTTTTCCTGAAGGAAAAAAAATGCAGCATCTTTTAAAACATGGTGAATCTTTTAACTATTTGGACTAATCTGTTTGTTTGGATCAAATTTACATGCTATTAACTAATCAATTGGCAATAACCTACTGTTCTTTTCCCTTTGATGAAAAATCAATCAAAACACAAAGCCGTCCTAACCATTCGAACAACAAAGAAGGGATGTTCCTCAACGCAGTCGTTGCTATCTGGTTTTAAAGTATTTTCAAGCTGGGATAGTCTTAGTGCGATGAACTTACCTTGGCATCCTCTGCATGACACCTGGTCCAAAGTGGTTGTATGTAACGGTTACCTTCATGTTTTTATCACCTGCATAGTCATCGTTGTGGCCTAACAACATTATCTGCATGCGTTCATACCTTGGAGAATAATTCCTCTCATGAAACCCTAACCTTAACTGTGAATGTTTTCGATTTTAGGCCATGAATTCCAACGAAAGCAGCAGCATGTTGATCCTGCAAGAGACTTGCACAGATGCATCGGGGTCTCTTGTAGTTTATGCTCCAGTGGACATCCCAGCCATGCATGTGGTTATGAGTGGGGGTGATCCAGCTTATGTTGCCCTCTTACCCTCTGGCTTTGCCATTCTTCCAGACGGACCAGAATGCAAGCCCCTTGCACTAAACCCTACTGGAAAGGGCGTTGGAGTCAACAGCTCGCGTGTGGGAGGATCACTTTTAACAGTTGCATTCCAGATATTAGTCAACAGCTTGCCAACAGCCAAACTCACAGTAGAATCAGTGGAGACAGTGAACAACCTCATATCCTGTACCGTGCAGAAAATCAAGGTAGCTCTGCACTGTGAAGATGCTTGACATAAATCTCTCCCTCTTAATCCTCACTGTCTAGTTTTTTTGTGTCCCCATAAGCTTTTTTGTTTTTGTTTGGTCCATGCCAATCAATGTTTAACGTGCAAGGTAAGGGGAGTTGGCATTGGCACTGGGCAGTTATGAGGGGATCTCAACACCAATTTTCTCACATTGAACTGGGTGTTGATTTGTCCCTCACAGTAACAACCACAGCCACCTCCTCCTGCCTGCTTTCACCTTTGTCCTGGGATGGACAACAATGGGATTACTGAGATCACATGATATATGTAACTGAAAAAATTCATGAAGGATGCGTAGTGGAGTCAAGAACGCACCACATATATCCTTGCCAAGTGGTAAACAAAACTGAAACCAGCCAGACAAAGCTTCTTTCCTTGGCAATGCAGTTATCAAACAAACATGATGTTTGCACAAGCTTTACCACCATGCAAGGGTACTGGTTGGGGTATTGACTCCCCGCAAAATCTTAATCGTTTACTACTCTCATCTTTCAGTTAAACTCAATCATCCATTCATGTACATGATATGACATGACGACATTGATATTATTTAGCTTAATTGCAGGTTTTGGATGATAGGCTTTTGCATTTTTGTTCACTTATCACGGTAGGTACGTTGTGTCTTTTGCTTGTTTAAATTCTGTTCATAATTCATTTCCTTTGTGCATAATTCTGTGCATTAATGTGGTGTAGCAAAGGTTAATGCCTGCAAGAATTGACAGTGTTAGTCAAATTTTTTTGGTTTCCTACATAAAAATCAAGCAGGTTTTGTTTTGAAAGCCCTTTTTTTCACTGCAATACAGAAAGTTGGTATGGACATTTTAGCCTTTTAACTGCGTGCTGTCAATTACATATTTGAATTCAAGCAGAATAGTGAATGTGTCAAGCATGTTATATCATATAATACAAAACATTGACAATGATTGTATCAATTTGTATCAAGCTTTGATTCTGCCATTTTTTTGTTACCAAATTTTGAAATATTTACATATTGCATACCTTGTTTTCACTAAAACAATTTGATGCCTTTTTGGCCTACCAAATTGATGGTACAAATTATGTTTTACATTTAAACATATGTTTTTGATTGAAACATCATAGGTGAGTCGTGGATCACCTAATTATCGAGCTGGATGCCGTCCTGGAGATGTTGTTGTTCAGTTTGATGGGAAACCAACTAAAAGCATCAAGGAGGTGAGTTGGAGCATGTTTTTTTATAATCAACAGCACACAACAATAGAGAAATGTCATGATTTCTAATTTCTTATATAAATGCGCTGCAACAGATTGTTGAGATAATGGGTGACAAAGTTGGAGTGCCTTTCAAAGTAATTGTGAAGCAATTAAATAATAGACAATTGACCTTGACTATAGTGCCAGAGGAAGCCAGCCCAAATCTATTTTGAGTACGGAGGGTAATATGCATTTTATTTTCATTAATTGGATTGGGTTTTTGTGAAGCAATTCATCATCTATTGAAGGTAGTAGAGAGAGGGTCAGCGGGTTTGCATCAACTACCTTCACAGATGTGATTGAGAGCTCCAAAATGAACCCATTTTGTTTTTGCATGCTGAATTTAAGAGATCTACCAATCCCAAGTCACGTGAAAGGAAGCCGCCTCTTGGGATTTGGATGCAGTAATAATGCTACTCAGAGTTAAAAGATTCAGACTTCATTAAGCATTTCTTTATCTTTTTGTACAGAGGAAGTTTAACTTCTCTCTTGAGCAGTTTCAAGTATATCCATTGGACTTTTGGCAGCGTTGAGGTTTATTTTGATTTTGTGTTTGGATATTGCTACATTTTGGTTGAATAGATCCAACAAATTTCTTTGTTATTCCTGCTTTTCCATTTCTCTTTATTTTCCAAGTGCTAACCTCAGTCAAAATCAGGCTTGTTTGCCCAGGTTTGACCTGTTCTAAATTGTTGGTCTAGGTTGACAAATTTTTTTGCATATGGCAATTCAAAGTAGCATATACTATATTTGATGCCTTTCTGGCCTACCAAATTGATGGTACAAATTATGTTTTACATTTAAACATATGTTTTTGATTGAAACATCATAGTGAGTCCTGGATCACCTGATTATCGAGCTGGATTTCGTCCTGGAGATGTCGTCATTCAGTTTGATGGGAAACCAACTAAAAGCATCAAGGAGGTGAGTTGGAGCATGTTTTTTTATTATCAACAGCACACAACAATAGAGAAATGTCATGATTTCTAATTTCTTATATAAATGCACTGCAACAGATTGTTGAGATAATGGGTGACAAAGTTGGAGTGCCTTTCAAAGTAATTGTGAAGCGATTAAATAATAGACAATTGACCTTGACTATAGTGCCAGAGGAAGCCAGCCCAAATCTATTTTGAGTACAGAGGGTAATATGCATTTTATTTGCATTAATTGGATTGGGTTTTTGTGAAGCAATTCATCATCTATTGAAGGTAGCAGAGAGAGGGTCAGCTGGTTTGCATCAACTACCTTCATAGATGTGATTGAGAGCTCCAAAATGAACCATTTTGTTTTTGCATGCTGAATTTAAGAGATCTACCAATCCCAAGTCACGTGAAAGGAAGCCGCCTCTTGGGATTTGGATGCAGTAATAATGCTACTCAGAGTTAAAAGATTCGGACTTCATTAAGCATTTCTTGATCTTTTTGTACAGAGGAAGTTTAACTTCTCTCTTGAGCAATTTCAATTATATCCATTGGACTTTTGGGAGCGTTGAGGTTTATTTTGATTTTGTGTTTGGATATTGCTACGTTTTGGTTGAACAAATCCAACAAATTTCTTTGTTATTCCTGCTTTTCCATTTCTCTTTATTTTCCAAGTGCTAACCTCAGTCTAAATCAGGCTTGCTTGCCCAGGTTTGACCTGTTCTAAATTGTTGGTCTAGGTTGACAAAGTTTTGACTTTAAAAATCAGATTGTACTTTTGCTAAACTGAATTATTCTCCTAGAAAAATTGTTGGGTTTTCTCCCCATTTTGGATTTCCTTTCTAGTGTGATCTTTAATGTTTCAATTTACTGTTGAATTTTCCAAATGTAATTGCTCAACGATGTTTCGAAAATATCATTGGAAGTAATTATCAGTGACAGAAAACTGTGCTTGTCTAAATTAGCACTAGAAAATCAACATATTTTGCTTAACTTGGAGGATGTGGGATGTTGCTTTGGGGAATGCAAATGCATCATGAATTGTGACTACCATGAAGAATGATGGCCATCACCAAAAGGTGTCCATACTTAAGAGAAATGACCCATGTGGGGAACAAGAAATAGGTGCGCTAGTACAATAATGAGATGGGTGTTTCCACCCTTAGTGTGATCACCTTTACAGCAGTAATACAATATGCGTTCCTTTATGCCATGTTAATAGATCCACCTCCATGATGCTTGCATACCAATGGTTACCTTTATGGTGCTAATTCAATATGTGTTCATTTAATTAGATCCACTTCCATGATGTCTATGCCTACATCACAACCCAAGACATAGGCATGTCCATCAAAGCAGGGAGTTACTGCCTACCACCGGGAAGGGAAGTCAGCCAAGCCATAAAACCAAGAAACATGAAGATGAACTAAAAGGACTAGTTATTGTCGTACACCTAAGGGAAAGTAGCATACTTTTACACTCATCCCATATGGCTTTACAGGGCCATAAATTGCACGCATTTGGGCTTTCAAATAGCGTGGTGAATTTTTTTTTGGGTACCCCTGTGGAAGGAGGGGTAGCAGGGAGCATTGACGGTTTGTAGTTACATGCATATTCTATAGCTTTGTTGTTTTCAATGTTAAAATATTTGCAGTAGTTGTGTTTAGGATAATAGAGCTATGGGCTACCTCTTAATTTTCATCTGTGTTTAGGATAATAGAGCTATGGGCTACCTCTTAATTTTCATTTTACAGAAGAGTTGTGCGTACATGGCTGGGACTTAAGATGCTTGAACTGAACGAACTTGTTATAGCCTAGCTTAAAGAGAGAGACCCAACTTTTCCTGTTGTAACAAAGGGTGTTCTTGTGCCACAGGTGAGCTACCTTGGGATAAAACTTGTGCATCTGTGGATTCGTTTTTGCTTTTTATTGCACTGGTTATAATCAAATGTTTATGCAATAAAACTATAATGGAAGTTATTCTAAACATTCTTAATAGATGGGACAATTTTACTTGTATGGTTTCTAATAAGGTCTTTGTGTTCTATTTCCTAATTCCATTCTTGCGTTAATAATTGAATTTTAACTCAGTTTACCTCTGTATAATGTTGTTTTTTGCATATGGAAATTTAAAGTAGCGTATACCATATTTGATATCCTTCTGGCCTGCCAAATTAATGGTACAAATTATGTTTTACATGTAAACATATGTTTTTGATTGAAACATCATAGGTGACTCCTGGATCCCCTGCTTATCGAGCTAGATTCCATCCTGGAGATGTCATCGTTCAGTTTGATGGGAAACCAACTAAAAGCATCAAGGAGGTGAGTTGGAGCATGTTTTTTATAATCAACAGCACACAACAATAGAGAAATGTCATGGTTTCTAATTTCTTATATAAATGGGCTACAACAGATTGTTGAGATAATGGGTGACAAAGTTGGAGTGGCTTTCAAATTAATTGTGAAACGATCAAATAATATACAATTGACCATGATTATAGTGCCAGAGGAAGCTAGCCCAAATCTATTTTGAGTACGGAGGGTAATATGTATTTTATTTGCATTAATTGGATTAGGTTTTTGTAAAGCAATTCATCATCTCTTGAAGGTAGCAGTGAGAGGGTCAGCTGCTTTGCACCAATTACCTTCACAGATGTGATTGAGAGCTCCAAAATGAACCCATTTTGCTTTTCCATGCTGAATTTAATAGATCTACCAATCCCAAGGCACGTGAAAGGAAGCTGCCTCTTGGGATTTGGACTTGGGATTTGGATGCAATAATAATGCTACTCGGACTTCACTAAGCATTTCTCGTTCTTTTTGTACAGAGGAAGTTTAACTTCTTTGTTGAGCAATTTTAATTATTTCCATTGGACTTTTGGCAACGCTGAATGATGGCCATCACCAAAAGGTGTCCATACTTAAGAGAAATGGCCCATGTGGGGAACAAGAAATAGGTGCGCTAGTATAGTAATGAGATGGGTATTTCCACCCTTAGTGCGATCATCTTTATAGTGCCAATACAATATATGTTCCTTTATGCCATGTGTCCTAATAGATCCACTTCAATGGTGCCTGATACCAATGGTCACCTTTACAGTGATAATTCAATATGTGTTCCTTTAATGAGATCCACCTCCATGATGCCTCTGCGTACATGCCAACCCAAGACATAAACATGTCCATCAAAGCAAGGAGTTACTGCCTACCACGGGGAAGGGAAGTCAGCAAATCCATAAAACCAAGCACCATGAAGATGAAAGTAGCATACTTTTACACTTCATCCCATATGGCTTTGCAAGGCCATAAATTGAACTCATTTGGGCTTTCAAATAGTGTGGTGAATTTTTTTTTGGGTACCCCTGTTGAAGGAAGGGTAGCAAGGAGCATTGATAATTTGTAGTTGCATGCATATTCTGCAACTTTGTTGTTTTCAGTGTTAAAATATTTGCATTCGCTGTGCTTAGGCTAATAGAGCTATGGGCTACCTCTTAATTTTCATTTTGCAGAAGAGTTGTGCGTCCATGGCTGGGACTTAAGATGCTTGAATTGAACGAACTTATTATAGCTCAGCTTAAAGAGAGAGACCTAGCTTTTCCTAATGTAACAGAGGGTGTTCTTGTGCCACAAGTGAGCTACCTTGGGATAAAACTTGTACATCTGTGGATTCGTTTTTGCTTTTTGTCGCATTGGTTATAATAAAATGTTTATGCAATAAAGCTATAGTGGAAGTTAATCTAAACATTCTTAATACATGGGAGGGTTTTACTTGGATGGTTGCTAATAAGGTCTTTGTGTTCTATTTCCTAATTCCATTCTTGCAATAATAATTGAATTTTAACTTAGTACCTCTGTTTAATGTTGTTTTTTACATGTGGAAATTCAAAGCAGAGTATACTATATTTGATACCTTTCTGGTCTACCAAATTGATGGTACAAATTATGTTTTACATTTAAACATATGTTTTTTATTGAAACAGCATAGGTGATTCTTGGATCACCTGCTTATCGAGTTGCATTCCGTCCTGGAGATGTCGTCGCACAGTTTGATGGGAAACCAACTAAAAGCATCAATTAGGTGAGTTGGAGCATGTTTTTTATAATCAACAACACACAACAATAGAGAAATTTCATGATTTCTAATTTCTTATATAAATGGGCTACAACAGATTGTTGAGATAATGGGTGACATAGTTAGAGTGGCTTTCAAAGTAATTGTGAAGTGATCAAATATAATATAATTGACCTTGTTTGAAACATCATAGGTGACTCCTGGATCACCTGCTTATCGAGCTGGATTCCGTCCTGGAGATGTCGTCATTCAGTTTGATGGGAAACCAACTAAAAGCATCAAGGAGGTGAGTTGGAGCATGTTTTTTATAATCAACAGCACACAACAATAGAGATATGTCATGATTTCTAATTTCTTATATAAATGGGCTACAACGGCTTGTTGAGATAATTGCTGACAAAGTTGGAGTGGCTTTCAAAGTAAATGTGAAGCGATCAAATAATAATATAATTGACCTTGACTATAGTGCTAGAGGAAGCCAGCCCAAATCTATTTTGAGTACGGAGGGTAATATGCATTTTCTTTGCATTAATTGGATTGGGTTTTTGTGAAGCAATTCATCGTCTATTGAAGGTAGCAGTGAGAGAGTTAGCTAGTTTGCATCAACTACCTTCACAGATGTGATTGAGAGCTCCAAAATGAACCCATTTTTCTTTTCCATGCAAAATTTAAGAGATCTACCAATCCCAAGGCACGTGAAAGGAAGTTGCCTCTTGGGCTATGGATGCAGTAATAATGCTACTCGGAATTAAAAGATTCGGAAGGACTTCACTATGCATTTCTTGATCCTTTTGTACAGAGGAAGTTTAACTTATCTATTGAGCAATTTCAATTATATCCATTGGACTTTTGGCAGCGCTGAGGTTTCTTTTGATTTTGTGTTTGGATATTGTTACTTTTTGGTTGAGAAAATCTAACAAATTTCTCTGTTATTCTTCTTTTTTCGCTTCTCTTTATTTTCCAAGTGCTAACCTCATTCTAAATTAGGCTTGTTTGCCTATTTTACAAGTTCTAACCTTAGTCTAAATCAAGCTTGTTTTCCCATGTTTGACCTATTCTAAGATCTAGATTGACCAAGTTTTGACTTGAAAAATCAAATTGTACTTTTGCTTAATTGAATTATTTCTCCTAGAAAAAAATGCGAGGTTTTGCTTCAAAAGCATGTTGTCTCTACACAGCTTCAAGTTCAAACTGTCGGCCTTGATCCCTCTTCTGAGCAGCCTCAACTGTGTCCTAATCAAGCTCATCGGTTGACAACTTCTCACTCTTACATTTCTTTAGTGCTCTCTTCTGAACCACATGAGACTTACTCAATCTCACATTGGCTTCATCTAATGCCCTCTTATAAAGAAGTTGATTAGAGCTATTGCTTGGTTGAAGTTTATGAGATTCATATGAAGTATTAATTCAATAATCAATAAAAAAACATAGTCTTACACACTCTAAATCAAATTCAGTTTATAAACATTAGAATTTCATTTTTGCTACATCTCTCCATCTTATTTATATGGTTTCTCAATTTATGCCACATCTTTCCATCTTATTTAGATGCTTTCTTAATTTATGCCACACCTCTCTATCTTATTTAGATTGTTTCTCGATTTATGCCTTACGGCGTTACTTTTGCAACATTTGGTGCAAATGCTAGTATAATTTTTTTTCTAACTATTACAATTTCAAATCACAGGTTTTTAAGGGAATAAGAACCTTACGCAATTTTGTGCAATTCTAATCATTTAAAATTAAGGAAAGTGAAAAATTTATATTAAATTAAATTTTAATTATTTAGGACCAGGGAAAAAGGGAAATTTTTTATTAGAAAACTGATTACAGACAAAACATCAATGTAATTAAACAAAAAAATATGAGTTACATCACATGAAGGTGTTGTGTATAAATTTCATATTTATGTTAAAAATAAATATAAGTATAATTTATTAGGTTTATTGGTTTTGGTTTACAGTTATAGATGCATTGTTAAGGTACTGTAATCAAATCTCTTATAAATGCTAGCTTAAAAAAGTATATTTTATTTTAGAAAAATATAAAACAATTTTTTGAGAAAAATTTAATGAAGAACTATTTAAAATTAGGCTCACTAATAATAGATATCTTCAATTATTTGTGATTTTTAGAACTTTCTCCAATGGAAGAGTCTAAATATAACTAGATCAATTTTAATATTTTGTAAATTAATAGGATTAATAGTATTCTAACACTATCGTTTAATTACTATCATCAATAATTTTAACGCTGTAGTTAAATGAGTTACTGATCAAGAAAGAATGCATTTACAGTTATAGATTAACCAAGAAAGAAATGTAACTGAACATAACCATACAAGTAATAACTCAGGATTTACGTGGTAAAAACCTGACAGAGTGTCAAGAAAACATCCACGGGGCAAGGGATTGGAATTTCTATTCAATCAATGAAATGATTCTCCATACAATAGTTCAGGCATTCATCAGTTATATATATAAGATTCTGTTACATAACTGCTAATTTGGTATGAAACCAACTTGTCAATAACTAATACAATTTACCCAAATTTATATTAATTAGTTGTCAACTACCAACAAACTCCACCTTGACAACAATTTTTCTAATCCCTTCCCTATGCCCATTCATCATATTTTCTACAAGCCAAGAAAAGCTAAACACCATCACAGCTTCTCTACTATATTTGGCTTTGTGAATATGTCTACACAATTCTCTCATGTATGGACCTTTTGAAGAGCTACTTTTCCACCATCGATCGCATGTCTTAGAAAATGATACCTTACATCAATGTGCTTGGCTCCGCTGTGATAAGTAGGATTTGTAGCCAAGTGAATAGCACTTTAACTATCACAGGGTACATTCACTTTTTCCTGCGTCCTTCCAATCTCATCAAGTAGACCCTTTACCCAGATTGCTTCTTTACTAGCATCTGAAGCAGCTATATATTCTGCTTCGGTAGTGGAGAATGCAACTGTTTCTTGAAGCTTTGACATCCAACTAATTGCTCCACCTGCAAGAGTAAAGACATAACCTGTAGTAGATCTTCTTTTGTTCAAATCACTTGCATAATTAGCATCTAGATATCCGCAGACTAATCCTTCACTACCATTAAAGATGATGCAATGGTCACTTGTGCCTCTTAGATATCGAAGCACCCACTGCTCGCCAATATTCTTCACCTAGATTTACCATGAACCTACTCACAACTCCAACTGCATGTGAAATGTCAGGTCTTGTAGATACCATCTCATACATTAAGTTGCCTACGTCATTTTCATATTGTACATGAGACATATACTATTTTTCTTCATCAGTTCTAGGACTTAAAACCGAAGAAAGCTTAAAATGAGAAGCTAATGGAACATTAACAGGTTTCACATTGTTCATATAGAACTCGTCAAGTACTTTCTCCACATACTTCTGTTGTGATAACCAAAGCTTACCATTTTTCCTGTCTCTGTGTATCTCCATGCCCAAAATATGTTTTGCCACTCCAAGATCCTTCATATCAAACGTCCTAGAGAGCTGAGCCATTAACCTGTTGATCTCTTCCATGCTTTTGCTTGTAATAAGCATATCGTCAACATACAAAGCTAAGATAATGAATATGCCATTGAAACTTTTGAAGTATACACAATGATTATACTCACTTCTAATAAAGTTTTGGCTCATCATGAACGAGTCAAACTTCTTGTACCATTGTCTAGGATACTGCCTCAAACCATACAATGATTTCCTGAGCTTGCAAACTAATCTTCTGTTGCGACCTTGTACAAAACCTTTTGGTTGTTCCATATATAACTCTTCATTCAAATCACCATGTAGAAAAGTTGTTTTAACATCTAACTATTCTAACTCAAGATTAAGTAATGCAGTTAGTGCCAACACAGTACGAATAGAAACAATTTTTACAACTGGTGAAAATATCTCATGAAAGTTGATACCTTCAACCTGAGAATACCCTTTTGTTATTAGTCTCGCCTTATAACTTTTGATACTTCCATCAACTTTTCGTTTCAATTTGAAGACTCATTTGCATCCAACAACACTTCTCCCTTCAAGAAGTTCTACAAGATCCTAGGTATTGTTCTTGGCTAAGAAATCCATTTCTTCTTCCATAGCCATTTTCCACTTTTCGCTATCCATATCATCTACTGCTTCCTGATAACAAGAAGGGTCCCCATCTTCAGTAATCAAAGCAAAAGATGAAGTAGAATCTTCATACCTTTTTGGAGTTTTCCTTTCCCTTGTAGACATTCTTAGAGCGATTGGTTGCTAAACTGGTTCAAAAACTTCAATAGCTCCTTTGTTTCTCCAACACATTTTTCTCCAGAAGTCTCTTCTTCCTTTTGACTATCACCGAAAGGTCTAGCCTCCAACTGAACTTGTTGATTTGGCGATACCTCTTCCTATTCAATTCTTTCAACATTTGATTTTAAAAAAGAAGATTCATCAAATGTTACATCTCTACTAATGACTATCTTCTGTGATACAGGATCTCACAACTTATATCCTTTCACTGCATAGTCATACCCAAAAAAGACATAAAATTTCGATTTTGGATCTAATTTTAAATGCTAATTTTAAGGAATAAGATAATAAGCATCACAGCCAAATATCCTTAAATGTGAATAATCATAAGACTGACCTGTCCAAACCTCTTCAAGAATTTTACAATTAATTGCTACTGAAGGTGATCTATTAACTAAATATCAAGAAGTGGATACTGCTTCTTCCCACAACTCATTTTGCAAGTTAGCATTGCTGATCATGCTTCTGGCTCTTTCCATAAGAGTCTGATTCATACGTTCAGCGACACCATTTTGCTAAGGAGTATAAACAACAGTTTTGTGTCTAACAATTCCTTCATCCTTATTATATTATTCAAATTCTATTGAAGTAAATTCACCACCATTGTTAGTTCTTAAACATTTAATTGATTTGCATGTTCTTTTCTCTACCATTGCTTTAAATTGTTTAAAGACATTGAATACATCAAATTTCTGTTTTAGCATAAAGACCCAAACATTATAGGAGAAATCATCAATAAACGTTAAAAAATATAGAGCACCTCCATATGATACAAAATGAGATGGTCCCCACAGATCAGAATGAATATAGTCTAAAATATCTTTACTATTATGATTCCCAGTTTTAAATCTTTGTTTACATTGTTTTCCATACACACAATGTTTATAGAAATTGAACTTCAAGGATTTCAAATCAAGAAGTGATTTATGTTTCATTAGTACCTGAACACCTTTCTCGCTCATGTGACCCAATTGTTGATACCATAGGCGAGTACCTTCTTCTTCTTTTTCTAACACAATCATTGCTTCACTGACCTGAGTACTTCCTTTGAGTCTGTAAAGATTTTCGACCTTTTCTACTTTCATAACAACTAGGGCACCTTTAAAGACTTTCAACACTCCATTCTAACCTGTAAACTTATAACCATCCGAATCCAACATTGCCAAAGAAATCAATTTTTTCTTCAAACCAGGTACATGTCTAACACTAGTTAATGTTCTAACTGTGTTATCATACATTTTAATCCCGATATTTCCATCCCAACAATTTGACATGATACATTATTACCCATAAACACAGAAATACCATTTACACTTTCATATGAAGTAAACCAATTTCTGTGTGGACACATGTGATGAGAAGCACCAGAGTCTAACAGCCAGCTTTCAACACCCTAAGAGACATTACATGAAGTTTCATCTATCATACATAATTCTTCAGTAGATAAAACTTCATCTATAATACCTGAATTAATCTGATTTGCTTCCTTCTCCGGGTTATCAGACTCTTGTCATTTCCAATAGTCTTTCTTCAGGTGTCCAATTTTATTGTAGTGCCAACATTTTGCCTTACACTTCTTTCCCTTTGATTTAGATCTAGAAGACCCCCTTGTTTTTTCTCCTCTTTCCTTTGACCATCCTCTAGCTATCATGGCTTCTGATGCAACTATTTCATTACTGGATTTCCTTCGTACTTCTTCAAACAAGAGAGCTCCCACAACTGATTCAAATTTCAAAGAATCAACAGTGTTTTGGCAGCACAGAGAGGCAGCATGCTTCTTTGTAGGCTCTGGCACAGTCCACACAGAGATAGCACAATTCCTGGCAGCGCGCACCTGACTGGTCACCATCTCTTCCTCTCTGCTCCAGCATGTAGAGGTCAAGGCTTTCCTCAACACACACATGCAAACTTGACATAGCCTCCTCACTCCACGTCGGTGCCTCCTCACTCCTCCTTGCAAACTGTGGTTCACCTCTAGTTTTTAATACGCAGCAATTTACATGTAGAGCGGCAGTTGGTCTTCACGCAGAGGGCAGAGATCTGGTGGTAGGCTCTCTGAGCTCTTGTCTGCGCACACGTAGAGATACTCAACACCTGAGAACTCCTCTAATAAGTATGCAGCAGGTCTCAACGATGGCTCCCTCTGGTAATCTGCAATCCAAAGATGACCACGCAAGCTCAAATCACTCTGGTAATCTGTAATCACCTCCATAAAATGACCACGCAAGCTCTTATGCAGCCTTTTCTTTCACACACATTTCACTCAACTCAACTGACACGTATTTGTCTCCAAAAACTCAACTCAACTAGGCTCTGATACCCTTTGTAGTTAGATGAGTTACTGATCAAGAAAGAAGGCATTTAGAGTTATAAATTAACCAAGAAGGGAATGTAACTCAACATAAACATACAAGTAATAACTCAGGATTTACGTGGTAAAACCCTGAAAAAGTGTCAAGGAAACATCCATGGGGCAAGGGATTGGAATTTCTTTTCAATCAATGAAATGATTCTCCATATAATAGTTTGGGCATTCATAAGTTTTATATATGAACCTCCGTTACATAATTGTTGATTCGGTATGAAACCAACTTGTCAATAACTAATACAATTTACCCAAATTTACATTAATTAGTTGTCAACTACCAACAAACACTAACCATTCAACAATGTTTTTATGGGCTTACAATACTTACAAAATTCATAGCGCTATTTCCTCTAGGCTTACAACACTCAAAATCATCTCAAAAAAACTTGTTTAAACTCCTTTATTTCTGCATGTTAGTAATCATCCTCAAAAACCTGTTTAAACTCCTTTATTTCTACATGTTGGTGCAACTTCTTCTCAATCTTTTTTTCCTTTTTTTCCAAACTTTGTATTTCATATTGTTTTTCTTTCAACTTCAAATTTATTGCCTTATTTTTTAATATATTCTCATTTTTTTTGTCTTCTTGGTTTGATTCTTTGTTTGGATTTTTTTGCATTTGCTTGTACTCCACAGTTCTTGGTTTGCATTTTTTTGCATCAACTTGTACTCCAACTATTGTTGATTAAACATTTATGTCAATCTTTGTAAGTTAAAAAATAACATCCTCATTTTCTTTCAATCTCCTCTTCCAACATATTCAATGACTATGTTTTTTTTTTTTTTTTTTTTTTTTTTTTTTTTTTTTTTTTTTTTTTTTTTTTTTTTTTTTTTAATTCCTTCTTTTGCTGAAGTTATAACAACTTCCATAGTCACTTTTATCTCCATCATAACATCATAATCAAATTCAATATTTGTTACAGCCTCATGCATGTCAACAATTTTCATTTCTAGATTTTCCTCACATTTTTCTATTGTTGTAAAGGCAATTTCATTTTCAACTTCAATTTCACCATCCACCTGTGTATCTACATAGTAGGCCTCAATTTCTTGGCCATGCTCATGCTCTTGTATAAAGTCACATTTTTCTTTCACAACTTCTTTATCAATTTTTTTATAATGTTAAAGAGAACTACAATCTCTAGTGTTATTTATGTTCTTTTGCTTCAACAAGCTCTTCATACTTTTCCCATCTATTTCTGCAATATAAAAAATTCTACTTCTTATGTTACAACAATAATTTTATCAACAATTGTGATCCTCTGTGACTCATCTTGATGCTTTGACTCATCTTAATGATGATCAATGTTGCTCCCTCTTTTACTATATGCCATCTTCAAATCCCAAGCTTCTTTATACTCGCTACAACTTTCGGACAAATGTTGTTATCCAAGGCTTATTGAATTAGAGAGAATGTTTTTCCATCATTTTTCCTATTTCTCATAAGTTAATCCTTAAGCTTCAATCATAGCCTCATAAGTTACATAATTTAAAGATTCTTTAAACCCATCCAATAAAATGTACCATAAATATTTCGAGTATAAACTATTTCTCATAATAATAATTTAAAAGTCATAACATTTACTAAAAACACTAAGTTGATTGTAGATAAAAACTCCTATGCTAATAAGTCCAAATTTAATTATAAATTTAATTATAAACTTAATATGATTTTCTCATTAAAAATAATTAAAAATAAATACTTTATATGGTATATAAACTTTGAAAGAAAATTCTTTCATTCTCCCCCAACATCTTGAAACTTAATTTTAATAAATTGAAAATGGCTGAAAACACTACTTTTATAAATAAAATTATATATTAATTATTAGATAGAAATATCCATCCCTTCATAATGATCATATATACAACTTTTACAGCAATATAAGTTTCTCATTCTCCCCCACCATTTTGAAACTCAATTTTAATAAATCAGAAAACACCTGAAAACACTACTTTTATAAATAAATTAAAAAATATATATTAAAAATATCCATGCCATTTTAAATAACTCATATATTATAACGTTGTCATCAGCAATATTTATAAATTCTGTTATGACTGTGTTCATCTTCTTTCCATAATACATACTGGGTATACCATCGGTTGTTATGGAGCTATAGTGGATACATAGGCCATCTACTTTTAATTGGTTTCATGATCTTATTTCTTCATACCCAGATGGTTAAAATAAAAATTGAAAAATCTGCAGGTGCCTATAAAACACCCCGTTCCATGCAAATCTTCATCGCGTTTCTGGCATGTGTAAAGGTTGTTGTAAGTGGCTATCAACTATATCCAGATGCCCCTCGTTTTATCTTAATGCCTTTAAGAGCCATTTCCAGTTTTGACATGTATACCTGCATGCCTTTAAGAGCCATTTCTACTCTATTATTTTCTTTATATGGGCTTCTTTGGAAAGGCTGCGCCACTGTTTTGGCCATGTTGAAACTCGGAGCATCAAGAGAGGAATCTGCACCATGTACAAAATGTTTATGTTTTAATGTTTTATGCTTGTGTTAATGTGCGGGATTTGGATGTATAAATATTTTAGTAATTTTCTACATAATAATGTTAGGTATGACAATTTTAATTTAAAAAATATATATTATGAAAAGAACTCATAAAAAAATATATCTAATCGTTAAATTGTATTACATGAAATTCAATTCATGTCAAGCAGTTGAATCAATTCTCAACTTTTTTTTCAAAATTTTGATAATAATTTCCAACTGCTATTTTTTCAGGACAGAAAAAGCATAATTGTATTTATATAAGAAATATAAAAGAGTCAAAATGTACATTCAATTGAAACATAACATATGTTCCAAAGATCTATATATCAGAAAAGCCATATCTTGAAATAGCGAGATCGGGCCTATGAAGACCGTGGCGATAGAGCAAAAAAGAAAACAAGCGCCGAAATGAGACCATCATCAAAACCAGGATCAATATATAATAGCCCTCAGCCTGCAATGACATGAGAAACTTTATGCAATCCAAGATGCGCCGAGAGATTGAGATGAAGCCTAATCAACCAAAACACGAGAACATAGAAGCCAACATCTTATATAGCAAAAAAGTAAAGATAAAGAGAACTATGAAAGGAAAACTAGAAATTGGGAGGGAAAAATTCCTGTATGGGAAAGGACTTTCCACCAGAGGAAACCTAAAGATGCCAAAACCCCGGAGCAGCTTGAAGACCCGTTTTTGATAAGGAGTCAGCCATTTGATTTTGTTCCCTGTAGATGAAATTTACTGAGCCACCTTTTAAGGAGTTCCAAAAAAAATTGATCCGATCTAACCACCCCATGAGATGAGGCCTGAGATGGAATTTTTCCCAGCCACATAATCCACCAAAACTTTTGAGTCTCCAAAAATAGAAACATCTTGAAGATTTAAAGAGAGACAGAAACTCATGAGACCTGCGAGAGCCATCACCTCAGCTAGCATATTTCTACCCCTCCCCCCATTCCAATGAATAGAGAAAAGACTGTCTTCGTTTGCTAAAATAAGAAAACCACAGCCACAAAACCCATTATGTTCAGCACCATTGAAAAACGCTATAGGCAGAGTAGAAGATACCTGTGAGAGATTTTTACCAGACAGCTCCTTCTGCTTGGGAGAGGAATGTGGAATTTCCTCATAGAGAGCATTTATGAAGGAGAAGATTTCCATAATCGGAACTCTTTTGTCATTGAAGATATAGTTATTCCGCCACTTCCAAATACACCAGAATGTAATGATAAAAATTGATCTCCATAAGGCATTTTGTTTGCTGCACCATATAAATGCATCCATTATCAAAGCATGAGAATATCAAAGCATGAGACATGTGCTGAAATAAGTGTAAGTTGTCTTCCTCGGCAGATCTGCAAATGGGGCAAATACCCGTACCCTGCCATCCACGCTTTTTTAGATTCTCCAACGAAAGATTCTTATTATGGAAGGAAAGCCATGCAAAAAAGACCATTTTGGGTGACCATTTTGGATGGACACCCAGATTTCCAGAAAATACACGGGAAGGAAAAATCACATGAATACTGTCTACCACTAATCAAATTCAGATATATGTCTTTTACCCTAATGGAACCCACCCCATTTGAGTTTCTCCATATAAGACAGTCGTGCCCCAAATTCAGTTCAGGTCTCAAACTCTTTTTTGCAAAAAAAAAATTGATGGTAACTTTGTACTAGTATTATAATTATTTGGTTTCCTTAAAATTGTTAAAATGAGAAACATTATTTAGTTTTTTTTTAAATTATTACAATGTAAAATAAATTAGAATAAAACTTATTATCATAGAGTGGATTAATTAAATTTTGGTGGGTAGTAATTATTAGTAAGTTTATATATTTATTGTTTTATTAGCTAAAAAACATAAATAATATTGAGAAGTAACTCCTTGTAAGTATATTTATTTACATCTTATTTCCATCTATTTTTATGCAAAGGTGGTAAGTAATTGATGGTAAATATGTAATATGACATAATTTCAATGATGGTGGTAAGTAATTGATGGTAAATATGTAATATGACCTAATTTCAATGATGGTGGTAAGTAATTGATGGTAAATATATAATTTCATATTGATGGTAAATATGACCTAATTTCAGGGATTTTACTTTTGGATAGTTTCATGCAAAGATTAAATTATTAAAAATCACTACATAAATATTTGAAAATCATACATAAATATTGCAATCATGTCCATAAATTATGACACAAAATATGTGACCAAATTGTCCACATAACATTATATTAACACTACAATTTAATCTATAAAATGCTTATTAGTTATAATAACATTTATTACTCTACTAGAAAAAATTAATAATGATTTTCCTTTTGATCACTATTAATTTAATATTCACTGATACAATATATATAATTGGAATATATATATGATTGCATTTTAATATAATATATAATATCATGTGACAATTTTTAAATATTATAATATTTTAACTAATAAATATTATTTAATAATAATGTTAAATATAATGTAATTTTAATTTAAAATATATATTATTAAAAAAATTAGAAAAAATATTTTATATTTAAATTTTTAAATGAAATTCAATTGAGTATTAAGCAGTTAAATCCATTCTCACTTCTGATTACAGTTTGATATTTTGATTAAAAGAAAAATTAATGATATTTTCAAAATTGTATTATAACCATATAGCTTCTCTAAAATTGTCAGAATGGAAAACAAATTGAAATCAAACTCATCGTGGAATGGATAAATTGAATTTCGTAAGTGTCGGCGTTGCATAAGTATGAATATGGATGGTTGTTTTCAATTTTATATCAAGGGAATCAATAACAAGTAACAAGTGTGGTAGGTAGTATAATTTATTATTTATGCCGGAAAGTATAGTATGAGAAAAATTTAATTAAAAATTGAAATTTATATAGTTTAATGTTAAATTAATAATGGTTAATAAGAAAATTGAATTATAGTTTTGTTTTAATTGGAATTAATAAATTGAGATGTAAAGTAGATAAATTAAATGTTTATTAATTTTCATAAATTTTGGTGAATAGTTCTCATTAATTAGGTTATACATTTACTATTTTACTTGCTAAATAAAATATATAAGTATATTTATTTAATTAGAAGTAACTCCAGTAACAATATTTATTTACATCTTATTCCTATTTATTTTTAGGAAAAAACTAAATTATGGTAGTAAGTAACTAGTGGTAATTATGTTATTTACATAAGTCAACGCTATTTTCAATTATTTTTTTTTTTTTATGTTTTTACAAAATAAATTAAAAATTAAAAATCACCACACAAATATCTAAAAATCATGCATGAATATTATAATCACATCTATAAATATTATGACATAAAGTATGTGAGTTGTCTACGTGCCATTATAAAATGCCAAAATTGCAAAAAAACTTCAAATTTATGATATAATTAAATATTTGAAAAATAAATTTTTCAATAATATTAAAAATATATTTTTATTTTTCAAAATTAAATATTACAAATTACATTTATCAATGATTATACTAATAATGTCAACTAGAAAATTTTATTATTAAAATTTTACTGCAAAAAAAACTAATAAAAAATTAAAAAAATAAATAAAAAATCTATTAAGCTAATATTTATAAAGTTCAGGGTTTTAATGGTTTAGGAATTCTATAGATTATTCCAGTATGTAGGTTACTAAGTTAGAATTTGAATTTTGATTGTATTGTATTATGTTTGAACATTAAAGGTCAGGTTTTTAATCGTTTAGGAATTTTATAGATTATTCCCGTATGTAGGTTACAAAGTTAGATTTTGAATTTTGATCGTATTGTATTATATTTGAACGTGATGATTTTTGGTTCATAAATAAATGTGGTGAATTTAAATTTAGAATTTAAATTTATAAGCTAATGTAGGTCTGTGAAAATTTGATAACATGCAAGTGTTTTTATATTTTTCATGTAAATTTATCAAAAAAATATTGTTTTATATTTTGATTTAAAATTTTTGAAATATATTAAATTTTTATTTACATTTTAAATTAAATAATTTTATTAATTTATTAAAAATTAAGTTTAAATTTATATTTTAAATTAAAATTATAATTTAATTACCATGTTAGATATATTATAATATAAAAAATTCATTTATATTGATTATTTCAATATTATTTAAATTATTATAATTTTTTTAAATGTTGATTATTTAACTATTTTCCAAGTTAAGATTTTGGAAGTTAAGATTTTTTATTATATTTATAAATGGTTATTTAATACGTTAATACATATAAAACAAATGTCACTAAAAAATTAATAATTTTAAACCACTCTACAAAAATTACACATTTTGCCTATAAATATAATTAAAAAATATGTATTTACTTTTTAGCTAAAAATAACATGTTAAAGAAAATATTTTTATGAAAAAAAATGAATAAAATAATAGAAAAATAGCAAATTTTATAAAATAAAAAAATATGAATTTTATATTCAAAATGATGACATTACAAGTTTGTCAAATAGGCAAATAAAAATCTATCTGCAAATAAACACTAATGTAGCAGAGAGACCTCAGCAAGAGAGACGCATACACCATTACATCCAATTTCTGTTACATAGAAATTGTTCTGGAGCAGGTTCCAATTGTTCCCACGCTCATGGGAGCCTTGGAACTATATAAGAATAATACTTTTTCAAGGGGAGTTGCAATGGGAGTTAGGAAAAGTATGCGAGTTAGGAAAAGTTTTGGGAGCTTTCAAGATTGTATTTTTTAGTTCTTAAGTTCCCTGGGTTGAGGAATACAAAGCCCCTAGAGAAATATGTTGAACTACCCACAAAACATGAGCCTATGTTGAAACCTTCACAGAAAGAGAGAGACCAAAGACATCCTTAACATTGATATCCTTAATTGAGAAAGAGGCCAAAGACATCCTTAACACTGATATCCTTAATTGAGAAATTGGAGCAATCTCTTGATGGGTTAAGGAAGCCTATGGCACCTTGACCTAAAAGCAATATCTAGGATGTCATGTTGATAAGTATTTATTTTGTTGTTATCATGTTGATAAGTATTTATTTTGTCGTTTATGTGTATATATAGCACACCTCGACCTAAAAGCAATATCTAGGATGTCATGTTGATAAGTATTTATTTTGTTGTTTATGGGTATATATAGCATCATGTTGATAGGTATTTATTTTGTCATTTATGTGTATATATAGCACAAGATTGTGTGTACATATTGTGTGGCAATCAATGCTTAAACATTAGAGTTGTTTTTTCTCTTAAGAATAACTAGAAAAACATGTCACAAAACTGATAATGAATTTGACATTTTATATATATAACAAAGAAAGGCTTAAAGAAAAAAAACACTTAAAACATATATTTATATATAAAAAATTACATATTCATTATTTATATATTTAAATTGATTTTATTTTTAATATTATAATTCAATATTAATTTTAATTATTATATAAATTATATAATTAAAAAATATATTTTTATTTTTTTTATTATATAATATTATTATCTTTTTCTTCTAAATTTTGAGAAAATCTCTAATCGTTCCAATCCTAATTAAGTTCTCAAGTCATGTAACATAGCATCCAATAAAGCAAATCAAAGGAACCAGGCAAATTAGCAAATAAAATATTTAAATTACTGGACTATGTAATGAAATTATAAATAAAATATATACGATATTTTCAATTTAGATTATATGATAAATTTTTAAATAAAACATATATATGATGGCATCGTGGTGAAATGTTTTATCGTAATAACCACAGCGAATCGTGATGAATAGTCGAACATTGAAGTTTGAAGAATGAGAAGGGTTGGACAATGTGCTTGCATTAAATCACAAATCATATTTATGGAAATAGGAAATAACATATTAACATGTATGTAAATTGAAAGTTGGTGATCCATTGAAACCAAGTAGACTGACCACTGAGTCCTGCGAGGTTGAAACGTTAATGGATTACGGAATTATTTTGAAAATGATAATTAGCTTATCCAATATTATCTAACTGAGGCAAGCTCAACCAAACAAGATTAAATAAATTATAGACAATTGAAAATGAACCATGTATTATTTTATTTATTTACCATTTCAATAAACACACCACTAATAAATATTTTACCGTTGTCACTTGTTATGTTTTTAGAAAATTGTAATTATTTTATTTTATAGCAGTGAAAATAAAACTAGATATTATGGTTATCGTTTGAATTAAGTATTTAAATTTGATAATTGTAAAGAAAGTCATTTTGGAGTCTTAACAAATCTTGTAACTCTTCATATCAAGAAAATTAGGATAGGCAGTTGCCTAACCCTAATTACTTCTCTGATTATGAATTTTGCAAAGAAATTACTCAAGAAGGTAGATAGGGACCTGAGAGTAAAACAAGAGAAAGGGAGAGAATCCGTGTTGATAGGTCACACAGGACAAGACGCTAAGTCTGGTGGTAACCAGATAGCTGAGGCACTATATGTGAAGCCTTGCAAGAAGACATTGGTCTTGTGAGCAAGCTCGTGGGGGAGATTTGGACTTGAAGACAAGTTTCATGGTTAGGAGGATTGAAATTTGTTAAATTACATAGGTGACTTCAACATTTGATTTTTCCTTTAATACTATTTTCAGATAAGTAAAACAACTTGCAGAAACTTTTTTTAAATATGAGTTTGTAGAGTAAAATGCTCAGTTCTCGAAAATGTTGTTACTGAAACATGGAATTTTAAATACTATACAGTAAAATCTTGAAAAGTAGGAGAGTAAATATTCCAGTAAACCATCAAAAGAGAAGTATCTAGTTAAGATATAGATTCAAGAATGTAAGTACAGACTCAGAAACATACTTAGAGAAAAGAATAAACTGAACAAGAGCCAGTATTACCAGAAAGGAACAAGGCTTACTTTTTGTCACAATAAAGAAGTACATAGTATTTCCTTGTCAGAACTAAATCATATAATAAATATAGATGAAAACTCAGGCCAAGGCTTGTTCTATTGATATATTTGAACGCAAAATAAAACATTTTACATTACTGGCAAAGAAACCCACAAACCATACGGCAGTGTTGTACTGTAAAACAACAAAAATTCAAGATGCGATGTAAACATAGAGAGTGCCAACAAATAACTAGGAACTCAAAATTAGACCCTTAGGATCGGATACGCCCATGGACCAAGGTAAGAATCCAAGTCCTAGTCCACATTTCCACGAATGAAAAACATATTTATATATATAATGTTAAAACACAGAAATTGCGGATAATAAACAATAAATCCAAACATTCATTGTAGAAAACTGGGAATAACATAACCCAGGATGGGATGAGGCACCGAAAGACCATATATGAGAAACAGAGTGAGATTCATCATTGTACAGAATATAAAAAGAAGTTAAATTACAAGCATCATACTCAGGCAACCAGAGAGATGCTAGAGCTTGATGATTATTGTATAAAGAACTATATTAAACAAATATGGAACTAATAATCCGATAGCATTATATAACAAGTCGGACCAGTTATGAGAAAATTACATAATGCATTCATTACAGTTGGATAAAATTCCAAGACAAATAATACAATCAAAAGTGTTGTCGAGTAGGACTTGGGACCTTCCAATCCAACCATAAGGGTTTATTGGATAAACCCAGAATCAGAATAGCCACCTGCACGGTTGCTATAGGCATTCCCAATAACCAAAAAGAAAATATATAACTTAAATACAACCACAACAGAGAATTTCAAGGGCATAGCCCCTTTCGTCCAGACAAAAATATAGATACATATACATCCTGCATATCAAATGAATATCACAGCGGAAATAAAAAACCTTTAGAGGGATTCACCTAAGAACAAGATTGTCTATCTCTCTACCTGATCATCAAAAGACCACAACCAAACTTTAAACATACCCATAAATTCATTGAAGACTTGAGCATGTAGGTGTCAGAGAATGGTGGAAACTACCTCGGAGATTCCTTAGAGTGTCGCGACCTCACCAGGAGAACTTTCAAATCAATTATAGATAAGAAAACAAGTCACGAGATATCTTTAAAATGCAACCATGGAAACTAAAGGGAAGTGTAAGATCGTTTATGAGATTACTTGATAAGGGCCGCGTATGGGTGGTGAAACCACCTGCTCGGAAACCTTCACGGTTGCCAGATCATACTCATCACTGCACAAATCACCCGGGAACAAAACCCTTGTGTCATAACCCAAGAAACAAAGAGCAGAGAACTAAATCGATGAATGTAAAACAAGATCTCCAAAATTCCCAAATGAAGTTAACCGAAGACCCACTGGTCATTAGATTAGCACCAAGGAGTGATCACTATTGATGCAGCGAGGAGAGCGAGGTAGGAGGGACAACTGGATGGCAACCAACGAGGGAGTCGAGGCCTGCTCCCGCCACAACTCGGAGGCAGAGCAGTTGACATTAATACCTTCGTATAATCCATGTAATAATCTACGTATTATATTAATCAAAAGGTACCAAACTTGATTGAAAACGTATTGAAAACATATACGAAAAAGTACTGTATAATAGTTCTCAGGCTTGTGAATGTTAAACGACATGCTTACTATGTTTAATAGATAAGTGCAATGATATTTATGGTAAATAAATATGGTAAGATGTTAATTTTTTTTTCTTTTTGAATTACATGGAGATGTGACAAGTGGTATCAGAGCCAAGGTTACCAAACTGAGGCCTCTGGAAAACTAATGACTGATAGTGTTGTGAATACTCAGCAAAAGAGGCAGGAGCAGCTAACATGAGAAGGATGGATAACGCACCCCATAGAACCATGACATGCTTAGGACCTGCAACTTTTCCTGAGACCAACCCTAAAGTATGGGTACAACTAGGAGAAGAACCACGTAGCACCAATCCTACAATATTAGAGACTGTGCAATAATTAAAGAGCGAGATGGCCCGATTGTGGACTGACAATGAAAGGTTAATGCTGGAACAAGAAAAAATTATGAAAAGTCTATCAGATAAGCAAAATCAGTGTCAACCGATTCCTAGCCCAGAACATGGGCACATGTCGGGAGAGCAAGAATATCGAATAGAGTATGTGGAGACAGAAGGAGGGAAAGAAAATCAAGAGGAAAAGTTAGATAATGCCTCAAAGCATAAAACACAAAAGTGGAAAATGACAGAACTGCAAGGAGAATTTCGGAAAATAAAATCGCCCCTCTTTGACGGTGAACAAGAAGAGGCAGTTGAAGCCTGACTTATTAATATGAATAAACATTGTCAGCTGTATGAATATGACCACAATTTAAAGGCTCGCTTGAACATTTCTAGCTACAAGGGAAAGCCACCCTACAGTGGGAAGAGGTAAAGACTGTACGAGGCGTGAATGAACATAATATAACATGGGAAAAGTTTTAAAGATATTTTAAATAAATATATCTAACTGAACGGTTCTACGATGAAAAAGAAAAAGAGTTTCACGACCTACGACTAGGACATCTAGCCATGGATGAGTTCATTACAAAATTTACCTCCTTACTTTGGTATGTTCCTTACATATGAGAAGAGAAGGAAAAAGTGCATTGATTTATCAGTAGTTTATCGTTGTTCATGAAAGAGCGTATTGAGTTTGATAACCTGAAAACAATGGATGAGGTCATACAAAAGGCTCAGATATGTTATCAGCAAAGTAAGAGAAAAGGAGAAGTGATGGGAAAAAAAATGGATTGCCAAAAAAGGAAATAAGTTTTCTGTTGGCAACAAAGGGAAAAAGAGAATCATTAATAGAGGACCTCCCAAAGGACAAATAAACAGAAATTTGAATAGGAATCAATCCAGATTTAGACTTCCCAATGAACTCAAATCCAATGAGAAATCAGGCAAAACTGAAGTTGAAGCAACATCAAGACCCCCAAAACAATGTTGGGGATGTGGAAGGCCACATTACATTAAGAACTGTCCCAACCGCAAGGGCACTGAACAGATTTCACACATTCAAGAGGTATCCACAGTAGGAGAAGTAGCGAGGAGTATTCCAAAAATCAATGTTGCCCTTGAATACCATCAGGTAGAATACCAGCCAACTATGGTGGAATTCGAAGGTAAAAATTTGATCACACTATATCTGTTTTAGTTGACCCAGGAGCTACGTTAAGTTATGTTAGTCCTAAAATAGTTGATCAATATGGTTTACAAGCTGTCAAGTTCAAAAATCCCTGGTTAGTACAACTAGCAAAAGGGACAAAAAGACGTGTGCTAGCCAAAGTCAACAACTGTCCATTAGAAATAGAAGGTCAGCCTTTGGTGGCAAAACTAAAAATATTACCCCTAGGGTCGTATGATGTTCTAATAGGCATGGACTGGATGCAAAAGCACTGGTCCCTTATACATTGTAAAGAAAAAGCTATTTTCTACATGGATGAGTAGGGAAACAAACAAGAGATTCAAGGAATTTTGAGATCACTAAAATTACAACCAATAACTACCTTTCAATTAGCAAAGTGCATCAGAAAAGGATGCCGGATTTACGTTATTCAGGCGGGTTATGCCAACTCAAAAGACAAGTCCGTTTCCTTGGAAAGTATCCCTGTGATACAGAATTTTCCAAAGGTATTCCCTGAAGAAATTCCAGGGCTACCTCCAAAAAGAGACATAGACTTCACCATTGAACTGGTACCAGGACTAGGCCCGGTGTCCCGATATCCTTATCGTATGAGTATACGAGAGCTAACGGAATTAAAAATGCAATTACAGGAGTTGTTGGATAAAAATTATATCTGCCTAGGCGTATCACCTTGGGGACCCCCCGTATTGTTTGTCAAAAGGAAGGATGGAACTCTGCATATGTGTATGGATTACCGTCAGCTAAATAAGTTGACCATTAAGAACAAGTACCCTTTACCTTGCATATACGAACTATTGGATCAAGTAAAGGGTGCGACAACATTTTCAAAAATTGATCTACAGTCAGGATACCATTAGATCAGAATTAAGGAAGAGGACATAGCTAAAACAGCCTTTAGGACTCACTATGGACATTACGAGTTCGTGATGTTACCCTTCAGGCTAACCAATGCCCCTGCAAGCTTTATGTGTCTAATGAACAATATATTTCATCAGTATTTAGATAAATTGTATTAATTTTTATTGATGATATACTGATTTAGTCCTAAAGTATAGAAGAACATAAAGAGCATCTCAAAATAGTGTTGTAGAATCTAAGGGAACATCAATTGTATGCAAAATTTAGCAAGTGTAATTTCTTTAAAGAGCAGATTCAGTATTTAGGCCACATCATTACCAAAGACAGAATCGTTGTGGACCTAGAAAAGATAAAGACCATAATGGAATAGCCAGTACCAAAGGATGTGGTGGATATAAGATCTATTATGGGACTGGCAGGGTACTATAGATGATTTGTTGAAGGATTTTCTAGAGTGGCATATCCCATTACCTCCCTACAGAAGAAGGGAAAAACTTTGAAATGGACAGCTGAATGCCAAAAGAGTTTTGAACAGCACAAGCATTTACTTACCACCGCACCAATCTTAAGCATAACAAATCCAAATAAGGACTATGTGGTGTGTATGGACGCTAGCAAGGAAGGGGTGGATGGTGTTTTAATGCAAGAAGGTAGATTAATCACTTATGAATCTAGAAAGTTGAAGGAGCATGAGCAGAAATACTCAGTCTATGACTTAGAATTAACAGTTGTTATTCATACACTAAAAATGTGGCGGCACTATTTGATGGGTAAGAAATTTCTTTTAATTACTGACCATCACAACTTGACTAATTATTTTAAACAACTCACTTTGAGCGCCAGGCAAGCCAGATGGGTAGACTTTTTAAGTGGATTTGATTTTGAAATCAAGCACTTGAAAGGAAAGGAGAACCGGGTCGCAGATGCCTTAAGTCGAAAGGTACATTGTCTTTATGAAATTTCTTACAGTGAGATGTGGACCACCTTCAATGAGTTCATTAAAGAAGCAGCTGAGCAGGATCCAAAACACCAATTTTTAGGACAGTAAGCTCAAAGTGCAAACAACCATGAAGATCAGCTAGGATATGAAATAAATCCTGCAGGTGTGTTGATTTATAACAAAAGAATGTATGTGCCTAACCAAAACAACATTAAAGATTTAATTTTGGACGAATACCATAAGAGTCCCTATGCAAGACACCCATGATACTAAAAATTAATTACTGCACTTGGAAAACAGTACTACTAGCCGGGTATGAAAAATAATGTAGCAGAATATCTGACTCATTGTTTGGAATGTTAGCAAGTAAAAACAGAGCACCAACATCCTGCTGGATTACTGCATCCATTACCAATTCTGAAATGGAAATGGGAAACCATCTCCCTCGACTTCATCACAAGACTACCCAAGTATAAAAAGAAAAATGACTCGATAATGGTGGTTGTGGACAAATTAAGCAAATCAGCTCATTTCATACCATTACAATCCACCTACAAGGCAGTACAAATTGCCAACATATTCATGCAGAATATTTTCAGATTACATGGACTACCAAAAATTATAATGTCTTATCGTGATGTAAAGTTTACATCAACGTTCTGGAAAGCTCTGTTTGAAAGGTTAGGTACGCAATTTAATTTCAGCACCGCCAACCACCCTCAGACGAACAAGCAGATGGAGTGGGTGAATCAAGGGGTGGAAGACATGTTGCGAACTTATGTGATGTAGCAACCCTCCAAATGGGAACATTACTTACATTTGGTTGAATTTTCTTACAACAACGGCTATCATATATCATTACAAATGAGCCCGTTTGAAGTTTTGTATGCACGTAAGTGGCGCACACCTTTCAGTTGGGGAGGACCAGAGGATAAGTTGATGTTGGGACCTGAAATATTAAAAAAAATGGAAGAAATGGTTATGAAGGTTCGTTCCAATTTCAGGGTCGCTCAAAATCGATAAAAGAACTTTGTTAATCAAAAAAGGAACTTTAGGGAATTCCAAGTAGGGGATCATGTGTATGTAAGGCTACATGCCAAAAAGAGTACTTTACAATGGAGTGGGTGTGCTAAGTTAGCATCCCGATTTTGTGGACCATTTCAGATTTTGGCATGGGTCGGGCCAGTGGCATACCAGCTTGCTTTGCCCAGCCACATTCAAGTACACAATGTTTTCCATGTATCCATATTAAAAAGATATATTTATGATCCTAAACATATAATCAGTTGGTAAGATATACAGATAAAAGGATTTTCTCTAAGAAAATCAAATAAGATATTAATTGTAGTAAAAACTGACTAAAACTTTCTACTTTTTAGGTCGAGCCAGAAGGAGAATTCTTGGTTGAACCTCTGGTTATATTCAATCAGAGAGAAGTGATGCTGGGGAAACAAGTTATCACCCAGGTTAAAATGAAATGGCAGCACTTTTGGCCGAATGAGGCCACCTGGAAGGATGAGCAGCTCATGAAGGAAGCTTTTCTGGGTATGTTTGCAGTAAAAAAACATCGAGGCGATGTTTGATTTCAAGGGGGGAGATGTGATGTCCCCAAAAAACTGTAATTATTTTATTTTACCACAATAAAAACAAAACTAGATATTATGGTTATTGTTTGAATTAAGTATTTAAATTTGATAATTATAAAGGAAACTATTTTGGAGTGTTAACAAATCTTGTAACTTTTCATATTAAGAAAATTAGGATAGGTAGTGGCCTAACCCTAACTACCTCCCTGATTATGAATTCTCCAAAGAAAGGACTCAAGAGAGTAGACAAGGGACCTGAGAGTAAAAGAGGAGAAAAGGAGAGAATCCATGCTGAAACGTAAGACGGAAAAAGCGGCTAAGTCTAGTCGTGGCGAGATAGTTGAGACACTGTATGTGAAGCCTTGCACAAAGACATCGGTCTTGTGAGCAAGCTCGGGGGGAGACTTGGACCTGAAGACAAGTCTCATGGTTGGGAGGATTGAAATCTATTAAATTACAGAGGTGACTTCAACAATTGATTTTTTCTTTAATATTGTTTTCAGGTAGGTAAATCAACTTGGAGAAGTTTTTTTTTAAAATGAGTTTGTAGAGTAGAATGCTCAGTTCTGGAAAATGATGTTGTTGGAACTTGGAATTTTAAATACTGTAAAGTAAAATCTTGAAAAGTAGGAGAGTAAATATTCCAGTAAACCATCAAAGGAGAAGTTTTCAGTTAAGATATAGATTCAAGAATGTAAGTACAGACTCATAAACATACTTAGAAAGGAAAGAATAAACTGAACAAGAACCAATATTACCAAAAAGAAACCACGCTTACTTTTTGTCACAAGAAAGAAGTAAGTAGTATTTCCTTGTTAGAACTAAATCATATAATAAATATAGATGAAAACTCAGGCCAAGGCATGTTATATTGTTATCTTTGAACCCAAAATAAAACATTTTATATTACTAGCAAAGAAACCCGCAAACCATACAGTAGTGTTGTACTGTAAAACAACAAAAATTCAAGATGCACCGTAAACATAGACAGTGCCAACAAATAACCAGGAAATGAAAATCGGACCCTTAGGACCGGATACGCCCATGGGCCAAGGCAAGAATCCAAGTTATAGTCCACATTTTCACGAATGAAAAACATATTCATATATATAACGTTAAAACACAGATATTGTGGATAGTAAACAAAAAATCTAGACATTCATTGTAGAAAACTGGAAATAACATAACCCAGAATGGGATGAGGCACCAAAAGACCATATATGAGAAATAGAGCCTAATTCATCATTGTACAAAATAAAGAAAGAAGTTAAACGACAAGCATCATACTCACGAAACGAGAGAGATGCTAGAGCTTGATGATTATCATATGAATAACTATATTAAACAAATTATTGAACTAATAATCCGATAGCAGTATATAACAAGTCAGACCAGTCTTGAGAAAATTACATAATGCATTCATTACGGTTGGATAAAGTTCTAAGACAAATAGGACAATCAAAAGCGTTGTCCAATAGGACTTGGCACCTTCCAGTCTAACCCTAAGGGTTCACTGGACAAACTCAGAATCCGGAACAACCACCTGCATAGTTTTTATAGGCATTCCCAATAACCAAAAAGAAAATATATAACTTAAATACAACCACAACAACGAATTTCAAGGGCATAGCCCCTTTCGTCCAGAAAAAAATATAGATACATATACATCTTGCGTATCAAATGAATATCACAGCAGAAATCGAAAACCTTCCGAAGGATTCACCTAAGAACAAGACTGTCTGTCTCTCTACACGATCATCAGAAGACCATGACCAAACTTTAAACATACCCATAAATTCATTGAATACTTGAGCATGTAGGTGTCAGCAAATGGTGGAAACTACCTCGAAGATTCCTTGGAGTGCCGCGACCTCACTAGGAGAACCTACAAATCAATTATAGATAAGAAAACAAGTCACGAGATATCTTTAAAATGCAACCATGGAAACTCAAGGGAAGTGCAAGATCGTTTATGAGATTACCTGATAAGGGCCGCATATGGGTGGTGGAACCACCTGCTCGGAAACCTTCACGGTTGCCAGAACATACTCATCACTGCACAAATCACCCGGGAACAAAACCCTGGTGTCATAACCCAAGAACCAGAGAGCCAAAAACTGAATCGATGAATGTAAAACAAGATCTCTGAAATTCCCAAATGAAGTTAACAGAAGACCCATCGATCGTTGGATTAGCGCCAAGGAGTGATCACTGTTGATGCAGCGAGTAGAACGAGGCGGGAGGGACAGCTAAATGGCAGCGGACAAGGGGAGTCGAGGGCTGCTCCGACCACAACTCGGAGGCAGAGTAGTTGACACTAATACCTTTGTATAGTCCATGTAATTATCTATGTATTATATTAATCAAAAAGTACCAAACTTGATTGAAAACGTACTGAAAACCTATGCTAAAAAGTACTGTGTAATAGTTCTCGGGCTTGTGAATGTTAATCGACAGGCTTACTATGTTTAATAGATAAGTGCAATGATATTTATGGTAAAAAACTATAGTAAAATATTACATTTTTTTTTTAATTACATGGAGAAGTGACATCACCTCACCTAGCCAAGCCATACATTAATGACGATTGGTTATAATATAATCCTGCATAATGCTTATGACTCCAAATTCGATCTATGCCATATATCCGATCTATACCACAGTATTTCGCTAAAGATGACTTGGACAAATAAATGGTGTAAGCCAATTCCCATTCCTTAAAATGTAGTATAGATTTGATAATAAAACAACCACTAGAATTTAGAATTTAGGATGGATATTGTAGAATTTAGAATTTATGATGGATATTGTAATGGTTACCATTTATATTTATATTATTATTATTGTTAATTTATAAAAATAAATAGTAATTGTTTTAATTATAATTTAGATTATCAAATTTTTATATTTTGAGTTTTGAAATTTGAAAAAATTTGAATTTATTGTATTTTCATTTTTCCATCATAAAATTTTACTATTTTATTAATTTATTTTAAAAATTGTATAAAACAAAAAAAATAGTTTGGCAGTAGAAAACCAAGGTTGGTAAATAACTCGGGATTTGAATTTGGGACCTCAAATTCCATTTAATTTAGATATTTACTAGTTTCCAAAGAGTAACTTTTTTTCTTAATTTAAATAATTATATTTATTTATTAAATATGATTTTGAATGAAAAAACATATTTTTACAGATCATTAAATTTCAAATTATTGTGATGCAAAAGTATTAGTATAGAACTATCTTAACCATTGATCTAGCAAGGGTCTAGAAGGATCAGATATTTTGAGGTGTAATCAATTTTCCTAGTCCAAAGCTTGAAAAAATGTTTACTACTTGAGAGATTTGAACTATCTAGTTGCTTAGTGGTTTGGTGGTTTCTCTCTAAATGTATAAATGAATTTAATGCCTTGAAATTCCCCTTGGTCACAACCAATCTTTGTTGGAGTTTTGACAAAATTGACCAAAAACTAATATACATGAAAAGTAACTGAAATGTAAAATAGTGAAACTATTTGAAATGTTTTAACCATAATAATTTGTTTTTCTTTTCCAATTGTTTTATATAATATATACATAGTTGACATTGAAATCTTCTTAACATAAGTAATGATATATTTTATAAAATGTTTTATGTTATTAATATATTTTTAAATACCTTTTAATATCATTTAACCATGTATATTGAATTTTTTATTTTATTATAGATTTACATCAAATTTTATTATTATTTTATTATTATTTTACATTGCAACATATTAATTTTATATTAAAAATATGAATGAATTACAAAATTCCTAAACAAATTTTTATATATTATTTTATATATATATATTATATATTATATTATATATAAATATATAATATTAATATAAATTTATGGCCTTATGTTTTACATCTTTAATAATGATAAAGCGTAATAAGATAATTAAAATTAAATATTAATTATCATTTATTATTATAACCTGGACTGAATCTCTCATCATCCTCATAATGAAAGGTAAAATACAACTCTCATTATTGTTATACAACTTTCAACACAACAATAACAAGAATATATGAAATTTAGATTAAATCAATATTTTTTTTAGAGAAAAAAGCATAATGTATTATATTGAGTTAATATAAAATGAAAATGTACATATAGATATTCCAGACATTGTCCAATTCCACATGTTCATATGTCAAATGAAGAATAGCAGAGTAAATCAGATAGCTAGTGCAGATAGTCAAATAAAAACATAGGAGCATATCCAGGATGGACAAGAGAGAAGCAGCTGAGTCATTGAAGATTTTTGAGTTTAGCCATTTCCATGTACACCAGAGAAGAATAAGAATGAGATAGAGCCGAGGTCCTCTTTGTCAACTCCACCGGATGAAATCAATATTTAACATTTATACCAGATTTATCATCAACCAAGGAACAAGTAGGAATCACAAAATCACACCACCAATTAATTTGACAATGCAATCCACTCCAATATCAGTTTAATTTGACAATTTACCGGATTTCAGAAGAAATTTGCAGTCGAGTTCCATCCCTCCCTCTTCGGGAATAAAATTAACAGTTTTTCTTATTCTGAGCAGTAACTTGTGTTACAAGCTCTCACATGCATATTCATTTATTTTTCAAATTTGTTAGTGTCACATGCTTTCTCGATTTTAGTACGTCTGATTATAGGATTAAGACCAGATATTGACAACCTAGACCACCCACAAATTCCTTGAATCAAATAATGAAATAGATATATTATGAAATTCATTGGATCAAATAATTAAACTGATATTGTAAAGAGCATACATCACAATGTATTCAAAGTATTTTCTGTACCATACTTCTCCTTTGTTGTCACACCTTCTACATTGATCTGTCCTTTGTACTCTTTCAAGTGGCAAATAATTTCGGAAAGTGGATATGGGTTGTCTCAGTTTGAACTTTGAAGCCTTGATGTATTGTCTGCGATGGAACAGTCAAAGATGTGAGAAATCAATCATGCTCCAACTAAATCGCGGAGTTGTTTCAGGGGATCCCAAATCAGAGCCAGAATCATCGCGTAGCGTACAGTGACATTGTTTCGAAACAGGGATTCTCCAATGAGGTTTCCAAATACGCCAGTGAATGAGTAAGTCCTTGCTAGGTCATGGCAACAAATAGAGAGAATTGATGGCGAAGGCAAACAAAACCATAGTAATGATGTGTCCACAGATTATTTATTACTCAAGGCAATGATGTGTATGAGAAGTCAATCCATTGAAGATGGATTGCATGGCTGTTGGTTTCTTGAAATGGGATATATATATAGTATGCATTGCATGGGTATCGGAGAGCGAACAGTGATGTTCAAATGGCCACATCTATCCAGAGGAAAAGAACGTCTCACATGTGTGATGAGTGATGAGTATCGGGAGGAGAGCCTCATGAGTGGAATGGGACCATGTAACCCCAAAAATACAGTTTTGGTTAATGACAATGATAATAATAATTATATAGAGCACCCAAGCTCAGCTGGATGAAATGGGAAAATAATCATCTATGTCAAAACTTGCTGTAATTTTCAATCATTCCATGCCTGCAGATCAAGACGGTGTGACCATGGTCCCTCTTCTGTTGGATAGACCACCTACCATTGTATGTGATCATTTCCCAAGTTCAGTACAGCCATTCAATGAAAAAGGAAGAAATAATCGACAGTATATTGATGAAATTTATTCAATAGTTATGATGTGACTGATGAGGAGGAAGATTATAATGGTGATTGCTTTGAAGTGGTAGTACTAATAGTACCCCGGTGCCGCCTCTTCTTTTGCTTCGCTGCTTGCTTTTGCCTGCGCAGTGTGCTATAATTGATACACTCCTGTCATAAATGGTCGTCTCTTGCCTGTGCATTATTTCTTATTTATAAATGGTTGTCTCGTCGAACTCAAAGTCATATACATTATTTATAACAATTATACACTCCTGTCATAAATGGTCGTCTCTTGCCTGCGCATTTGGTCGAATTCAATGTGATATACATTATTTATAAGTACCGTAAACGTCCATTAATCTAATAACATGGAGTTTTTTTTGTTTTTTTGGGGGCTAACAGGCTTCCCCTTTCATTATTATGCCAGCTCTCTGGAAAATTTTGATCATCCAGTTTCAATGTAATGTATATGAAACTTTCTGCTTTTTTGGAACCTTTCTACAGCTTGTTATGTTTTGTTTTGATATTAACTGATCATAACTATGTTAATATTATGGGTTTACAATATTATAAACTGCTATATGTAAATTTATATTTTCATCAATATAAAAAATATGATTTTTTTTCTGAAAAAAAAACAGGGAATTTTTTTTGTTACTATTTCTCAATTCACAATACGACTCTCTAGCTGATATAAATTTTAACATCGACTCTTATTCTTGGTTATTATTTCTCTGAATTTTTAGTTCATTTAATTCTTAAATTTTAGAGATCAATTAAAAAAAATTGTTTTACCTCATTTATTTTTGCATTTCAATATAGTTTGTCCTCAATCTTATATTTTACAATTTTTTTATTCTTTTTACTTCAAAATATAAATTTTATATTTTGAGTATTTTTTCAAATTTAACTTTTATTTTTCAATATTTTTGTATTCTTTATTTTATTTTTTTCATTTGCTTTATCAATTTCAATTTCTTTATCAAATTCCTTTACAATGTTAAACACAATTACAATATCTATGTCTTATTTATTTTCTTTTACTTTAACAAACTCTTCTCTAGCTTCTCAAATTATTTCTACAATATCAAAAAAAATTACTTCTTTTGTTACAAAAGTCACTTATTGCTCAACTTGATCCTCATCTATTTTGCTCCCTCTTTCACTATATGGGTTAATTTGGGAAGAATGCTCTCATCCAAACCTTGGTGAATGAAAAACAATGTTTTTCCATTGTCCTTGTTTTTAATAAACTAATCCTTCTAAACTTAAATCATGGTCTTAGAGGCTACATGATTTAGGAATGAGTGCTTCAAATCCATTCAATAAATATCACATAAATACTCTACATGTGGTGTGTTTCTCATTATAATGATTTAATTGTCATAATTTTTACTAAAGAAACTAAGAGGTGGTTACAAATACAAATTCTAGCTCAAATCCATGCTAATAATAAATCTAGTATGAAATATCAATCAACTCAAACAATGTGGTGGAAGAAGACAAAATATAATGCAATGAGGATACAGCTTGTAAATTTTACAACCATAAAAATAAAACAAAAATAATTCTTCCAAAATATTAAAATAAAGTAAAAATTTTCTCATAGGAAATTAAATGAATCTTAAATTTTATAATTCTTTTTTATTTTTTTATAATCATTTAATAATTTTATTATTATTTCTAGGAGAAAATAAAATGCTAATTTTTATAATAAATTATACCTTTCTTATAACACATTTAATAATGTTAATAATCCCAATAACCTTTCTTAAAAAATTTTCTCATGAAATTTAAAATGAATTTCTATTATTAATTCTTTATTTTTTTATAATTCATTTAATATTTTATTATTATTTCTACGGAGAAAATAAAATGTAAATTTTTTATAATAAATTATACCTTTCTTATAACACATTAATAATGTGAATAATCCTAACCTTCTTATTTCTTATAATTCATAAGATTCTTATTTTTATACATTTTGAAAAATATTTCTCCTCATTGCTCCACACAGTGCTATATGTAAATTTTGAACGATTGTTCCTTCATAGCTCCCAATAATAACTCAAAATTTTAATTAAATAAAAAATATCTTTAAAAATATTTTTTATGATTTACATATTATTAAATTATAAAAAATGACATGTCAAACTATTTTATATAATCCATGCTGCATACTGTGACCAAACTTACACAAATTTATATTACAACTTTTTGAGCAGCAACTTTTTCTAACCTCCATTAATGCTCACCTACGTTCACTCTTGACCTTATTAATACATACTGGAATTTGTCAATCAGTTGTTTGGGATGGAGCTTCACCTTATTAATACATACTGGAATATGTCAATCAGTTGTTTGGGATGGAGCTACAGTGTACACATATGCCTTCTATTTTTAATGGCTTTTCATGAATGGTCTTATTTCGTGATACGTACCTAGAGTAAAATAAAAGGCACCCTATAAATACAATCCTCCGTTCCATCCAAATCTTCATCGGGATTCTGGCACCGGGAAAGCAAAGTTGTAGAGGAACGTGCCTATATAGCTGTATGGCTTTAAGAGCCATTTCCAGGTTTTTTTTTTTTTTCAAGTTGTGTTCTGTGAAGAGGCGGCGACACTGTTTTGGCTACGCTGAAAAGGCGAACGTAAGGGCGAGGAATCTGTACCATTTGGAAAATGTTTATATTTTAAAGTGGCTTGTTTGTGTGGTGGTTTTATATATTTAAGGGGTAATTTTTTAAATTTTTAAAAATTTTATTTTGGTGAGAGGTGAGTTTGCTCTGGTTAAAATTATAGGAATTTAGTATATCCGACTTGTAGGTGGTTGGCTGTGCTCTTGGCGTTATAGTGGCAGCTATGAGGATTGATCCTGGGTCTTCCATAGATTAGGCCTGGCAGTGAGTGATGGATTTACCGTGTGGTTAAAAAAAAAATAGAAATAAAATATAAATAGTAACTTGATTTTTTTTGATAAAAATAAATATTATGGTGATAACCATTTAATAACCCTAATAAATATGATTTAAAATATATATTCAAATTTACTAATATCATCAAATTATATAATGATCTAAAATACATATTTAAATTCACTAATATCATTTAATTATATACACTTCTACCACATTAAATATTATTAGCTAACACATAGCTAATAATTTAGCATGACCATGTTGATGACACGCGAACAATATCTATACATAATTAATATTTGTTTTAATATCTTATAAATTGTTTGATCCAGAGTGACTATAAATACTAGATTTAGATTATTGAAACTTGTCATAACTTTAAAGATAAATTAAATTTTTATAATAATTAAAAAAAATTAAGTTATATTAAAATCTAAATTAATTTTATAAAAAATTCAAACGTTAGTTTTTTTTTAAATTTGACAATTAAATAAATTTTATAAATATATTTTCTCTATATTTTTAAATAAATATTATTAATAAAAATTTATGTGTTGCAATTTTTTATTTATTAATTCAAATATAAAAAAATTTTTAAAAAATATTTAATTAAAATTTAAAAATTATTTTTAATTATATATATATATATAATTATATATATATATATATATATAGATATATATATAGTATAATTTTTTTAAGAGATAACTTGTTATATATAAGTACAATTCAACTTCCTGCGTAGCTTATTTTTTTTGAGAGATAACTTGCTCTATATAAGTACAATTCAACTTCCTGCATACCATTGTTACTATTTCATCCATTAAAACAACTATTTTATTATTAATGTTACAACGATCAGCTTACAATCTACCTTTGTAGAGACTTGAACCCACCACTCTAACTAAGGATAGGCTTAAGAATGCACAGACTTAAATTAAGGGGTTCTTAATCCTGCCGAGGAATTGTTTGGATGGTTAAAAGTGGTCGAATCCGGCTAAAAAAATTTCAAAAAATCTTGTAAAAGCCGTTTTTGAATTGTGTTTCTGATGGTGGAAATAGATTCAACACCATCAGAAACATCTAAAACACCTAAAATTTTGAAGTTTAACAATCATAATTTACAAAAATCCTTGACAAATTTTCTCTAAATATAATCAGAATTCCCACAACTTTTCCGGCAACTCCTCGTTAGACTATGCTTAAAATTAATTGCATCATTATGAAGAGGACATGTTAAGGTAATGAATTTAAGAATTATCGTTATCAGTGGTTGCTTTCAATTTCTTTGACGAATCAAGACTTTGTTCTTTGGCGGGGGCGAATTATAGGAATAGTCTCATAACTGGTCTTCAGCGCCTCATCGGGAGTCTTCTCTCTTACTGGAACGGGGCCACCTAAAGAAATTAGATTTCTTAACGATTAGTAAATATATCGATTATTAAAGTATCTAGGTTATAAAGTTCAGGTCTATTATTGATAAGGAATTCTCTCAATGTAGGTTATTAAGTTCACATTTGAATATTGACTCACTGTATGATATTTGAAGGTGGTGATGATTTCTAGTATAAAAGTATGTGGTTTGGAATTAGATCGAGAGTTTGATGAAAGTGATGTGTTTTTGATGGGTTTCATTAAGTTTTATTCAAATTCATTAACATAAAATTAATTTCTATGGTATTTTGATTGCCATTATTGAAATTTGTAATTGTTATGGATGTGTTTTTTGGATAATTTAGTTCTTCCAAAATAGCTTATAAACTTTGAATTAGATTTTGTGGAGAATTCCACTTCATCAAAGTATATCTTTACTCAAATCGACTAATTTTAAGTCGATAAAAATACATATATACAACTAATCAATTGACTTGACAAAAGATACAAATACAAACATCCTTACTTTAGATTAAAGTTTTAAACACAAATATATGTTTGTCCTAACCGGATGAGCAATATCCAAGTATCAATCTACTCAACAACTCTGGCCGGGAATTTCACTGAAGTAAGTACAATAGTTGTTGACTTTGCCCAAAGTTCAAGCCAAACTATTAAGGTCACTGAGAGCCATCGGTCCTGCTGAGGACACTTCAATTGTAAGGATGAGAAACGATGATACTTCAACGGTGAGGACGAGGAATCCATGTATGAATGACGATTTTAAAAAATAGCGTTTGTTGTGTACTTTTTACATAAAAACAAGCAGATTGTCCAGCAAACAACATTAATTCATGCAGGGTACAAATCTTACGTAAAACATCTTTTAAATTTCAGGGTTTCCGTAATTTTGGTGCCCTTCCAATTATTTTAGTAGAAAATATTGACCACGTAATCAGTATTGGAAATCAAATAACGTTAGAATAGACAATTTAAGCAAATTCCATGAAGTATCAACAGTCATTTCTTTTAACACAAAACACATTTCATCTTTATTTTTGCTATTCAAATTCCATCTTTGATTTCACTGATCATCACTCATTTCTTTTAACACAACCCATTTCATCTTTATTTTTACAATCCTAGATGCATTTTTATTTCTAGAATCTACTTTCTGTGTTTATGTAATTTTTCACTCTTACTATTCAAATTATCTTTATTATATGCAACCCTATGAAGTTCAGTACATATCTAATTTATGAATGTAAATATAATTCTATTATAAGTATGTTAACTATAATTTTACTATAACTTTGTTCATTGATCAAATTGGAAAGATAATTCTATTATAACTATGTTAACTATAATGTTGGCATTATGGCACAGGTTTTGTGCTATAGCACAGGTGTTGTCCTTGATGGCAACTCTCTTTGGTAACAAATCTTAGTTCAGGCACTCAGAAAGAAGAAAAAGACATATACGCAGGTTCATCTAGACGAAGGCGCGTATACACGCGGGTTATTCATTACAAAAGCACGTATATGTTGGGGATCATACTTTTGGTCCATGGTAGTTAGTTCTTGGGATTTGAACCTATGTTTTGGACCATGGAGTCTCGTCAGATGTGTTGATCCCTAGTTTTGGGTTCATGGTATTGAAATGTTATGGTTTTGGACCATGGTATTGAGGAAGGCCTAAGACTATAAAAGAGAAAGGAGATCTTGTGGCAAATGATTATCAGGATTATTATTGAAGATCTAAAAAAGTGCTAGAGTTGGTATATTGGTAATTGGGTTATGTTGCAGATCTAGATCTGAATGAAGGAGGAACCTTGGCACAAAAGGAAGGATAAGTTCTATTCATGGGTCATAATATTTAAGCTTGAATGATAGTATCTTTGTATGATTTTGATCTGTTAGATGTGGCGCTTTTGATCTATAAGTCTGAAAATCTGGGTTAATTAGTGATTCAATATCTGGAAGAGTGTGTTGTCCTTTATAGATCTGTACATAGGTTCATTGAAGAAAAGGCGCATATACACGCGGTTTAGGTGAAGTGAAGGCGCGTATACGCATGTTGTTCCATATGCAAATGGGTATGCATGCAAGTTACAAACTGTTGAAATAGCGTATATGCTTTAAGTTTTGATCTAGCTGTTTCTGCTTATTGCTGCTCTATTCTGGGTTCTGTTGTGTGGTTTCTGGTACTGTGTTTTGGGTACAGTTGGCAGAGAAGTATCTACTTGATTTCAGATCTAGTTGGTGAAAAGGAGTTTGGTTGATGAAGAATTTCTTGATGATTGTTTGATGTTCATGGATCCAGTCTGAAAATTGATGAAACGTGGTCCCTGGAAGAAAGAGAAGGTTGTAGCCTTCTGTAGGCCAGCACCTACGTACCAGTATCTTGGCTAGTGCAAGCTAAAGGGGGTTGTTGCTCCCTTCCAAGAGAAGCTGGAAAACGAGAGAGAGTTGTAGCTCTCTGCAGGTTGCAGCCTGCGTACTGGTAAAGGACTGCACCAGTACATTGTAAACAGAAGATTCTAATTTAAAGAAAGATAGAGACGAATTGCAGCAGGTGGTTTTCACCCACATTGGGTTTCCACCTTATATCTGGTGTTCTTGTGTGTGATTGTCTTTCTGCTCTGTTTTACTGTCTCTGGTTACTGGTTATTTGATGTTGCATCTCAGATTAACAAACATCATCTGAAAGTTTAAGTAAATTAAAAGTTTGCTCTGTGTACGCGGGTTTACTTCCGAATAGTTGCGTATATACGCGGGTTGAATTAACTAAAGTAGCGTATACAGTTTGTTTTTTTGAAAAGGATTATTTGACTTGATAATACTGATTCACCCCCCCTCTCAGTATTATTTCCAACACATCATAGGGGGTTTGAGGGGTGCAAGTAACCCCACTCTATGGGGTCCGAGGCAATGCCCTAGAAAATTTTGGTTTGTGAACCTATGCTAGGTTGGGCGGACCCACCTATGGTTTTGTGCATGATTTTTGCACATGTTTTTAGACGCGATGGTTTTCGGTCCATGGTTTTGGACGCGATGGTTTTCGGTCCATGGTATTGGATGCTTCGACATTTATAAATATGTATTATAACATTGAAAAGAACATAATGAAAAATCAAGCTGGTAGTCCTAGTTTTGGGATCGAGGGGTGTTGAACTGGTAAATCCCCTCTGTGGACAGAGGCGATCCCACTAGCCCAACACAGGTCTAGCAACAATCACACAACGCTAACACGCAGGTTCCTAATTGCACAAATCAGAGATCGATCATGATGGTCTACCTGGATTCCAACGCTAGTAGTTATAGAAGAATCGCCGTTCCCGTTCCTTTGCTCCGGCTGGTCACAATCTTCACGATCCTCGTGAATGGACACCTGCACATGCAAAGAACGATACAAACACAAGCATAAAATCTAGTATATGCAATTATATATCGGTCAGAAAAGATATAACTCAATTACCATGATGAAGACACATGAGTGGAACCATAATGATATTCGTCTATTAATGAGTAAAAATAGAGAAAGATTACAACCAAAGGTTCTGACGTTGAACCTCCTCTGACTGGGCAAGCGGCTAAATATGCCTTGCAAAGTGACCTCTTCTCTCTCAATATTTTGGTAGCATAACCCCTCTATACTTTACAATTCTCACTATCACTCTAGCATTACTTTAGCACTCACAATAGCTCTAGCAAAAACTAGTTGGTTTAATGCAGGAGGACAGTCATTTATAGATGGAGGAGGAAGGAGTGTGCATTGTATCAGGACGCCTATCGAAGATTAGCATTATCCCTGAATAGCCACTGAACTTAGTTGTCATGGATAAAAAGATGACACTCGACCACTTTCATGAGGATTTTTCCCTTAGAGAACTCCACGAACAAAGAGGAATAAACATATGATTGCGCGCTGGCTAAAAATCATAACCAAAATTAGGTGGCGCGGGCTTTGCTCTATGACAGAGCATTAATGGGCGCGCCCCCTTTTAAGGAATTGAGTCATTGGCGCGGGTAAGACACTGTGAACCTGCGCTAATGGAAAAAAGGCACTTTTTAGGGATAATCTGCAAAAGGTGTCTTCTGGGAACATGAATTACATACTCAGGGGAACATGATGCAAGTGTTTTTAGGTTATGTCACTGGTCACAGGTCCATAAATGTGTCCTCCAATGTATGAAAACAAGGGTAACAGGGACGGTGACCAA
>APFE030434549.1:2520-19812 GCA_000404065.3 Pinus taeda | reverse complement strand
CCTTGGTTGAAAATGAATCAGATTACAAAATTAAGTGCCTCAGGTCCAACAGAGGTGGGGAGTTTACCTCAAATGAATTTTTCGATTTTTGTGAAGAGCATGGAGTAAGAAGGGAATTCTCTACAACTAGGACTCCTCAACAAAATGGAGTGGCGGAAAGGATGAACAGAACAATCCAACAAATGGCTCGTGCTATGCTTGATGAGTCTGGAACTCTCGCAACCTTCTAAGGTGAAGTTGCATATGCTGCGGTTGTTATTCTCAACAAAACAAATGTCTGATTAAACAGCACTCAAACTCTGCATGAGCTCTGGTATGGTAAGACTCCTTCAGTAAAACACTTCAAAATTTTTGGGAGAAAATGCTATATCAAGAATACTGATGAACATCTTGGCAAACTTGAACCTAGAGCAGATGAAGGCATTCTCCTTGGATATTCTCCCTACAGCAAAGCATATAAGTGTTATAACAAAAGGCTCGGAAGAATTGTTGACAGCATTGATGTAGTGGTTGATGAAAAAGGATACATCCCTAGACAGGTAAATCATGAAGATATCGAAGAGGATGAAGACTACCCTCAAAATCAGACTGATGGTGAAGAAGAAACCTATGAAGAAGAAACCCATGAAGTGCCAGAAGAACAGATAAGGGTAGAAGAGAAGACTCCATCTAGGTATGTTCAAAAGAATCATCCTGAATCTCAGATTTTGGGCAGAAGGAGGCAGGTATACAAACTAGAAGAACAATTGCAGAAGCCTCAAGCTACTTGGCATTTCTCTCCTCCACTGAGCCACAAAATGTAAAAGAGGCATGCAAAGATGAATGCTGGGTCAAGGCAATGGATGAAGAACTTGAGCAGATTGAAAAGAACAACACTTGGGAGTTGGTTCCTAGACCAAAAGATAAGAATGTCATAGGGACAAAATGGATCTTCAAGAACAAGTTGAATGAGAATGGGGAAGTTATTAGAAACAAAGCTAGACTTGTTTGTAAAGGGTATGCTCAACAAGAAGGGATAGAATTTGAAGAAACGTTTGCTCTTATTGCTAGACTTGAGGCCATCCGAATGTTTCTTTCTCTCTCGAGTTTTCAAAAGTTCAAAGTTTTTCAAATGGATGTGAAATCAGCCTTTCTGAATGGGGACTTAGAAGAATAAGTGTACATTGAGCAACCAGATGGTTTCATCCTTGGGAATGATCCAAATTTTGTATGCAGACTAAAAAAGGCTCTCTATGGTCTTAAACAAGCTCCAAGGGCTTGGTACGATCGTTTGGACAAGTATCTTCATCAACAAGGCTTTTCAAAAGGATCAACAGATAGCAATCTTTATATCAAAATAGAAAATAACAAATTGCTAATACTTGTTGTGTATGTAAATGACATTATCTTTGGCAGCAATGAAGAAGCTATGAGTCAAAGCTTTGCCTTGGTGATGCAGAAAGAATTCGAAATGTCTTTGCTTGGAGAACTGACATACTTTCTTGGATTGCAAATCGAACAAAATGAAGGCAGTATCTTCTTGTCTCAAACCAAGTATCTCAAGCAGATTTTGAAGAAATATGGCATGGAAGATGCAAAACCAGTATGTACACCCATGGTAACAGGATGTAACCTCAGTGCAAATGATGAATTAGCAGCAGTGCATCAACCAACCTATAGATCGATGATTGGAAGTCTACTGTATTTGACAGGTACCCAACCAGACATCATGCATGCAGTGGGAATAGTTGGAATATTTCAGGCAGATCCAAAGGAAACTCATCTTCAGGCACTGAAGAGAATTTTCAAATATATTCAAGGGACTCAAAATTATGGCTTATGGTATCCTAGAGATACAGATCTCACACTTCATGCTTATATAGATGCAGATTGGGCCGGAAGCGCGGATGACAGGAAGAGCACAAGTGGTGGTGCATTCTTTATGGGTTCCAGATTAGTATCTTGGTTCAGCAAGAAACAGAGTTCGATTGCTTTATCTACAGCTGAAGCAGAATATGTGGCTGTTGCATCTTGTTGCACCCAACTTCTATGGATGATGCAGACTTTACAGGATTTTCAAATCACTTGTACACCACCTATCTCCATCTTATGTGATAATACAAGTGCAATCAGCATTTCAAAGAACCCAGTCATGCATTCAAAGACCAAGCACATACCGATCAAGTATCACTTTCTCCGGGAACAAGTGTTGGAACAGAAGGTTAAATTGGAGTATGTTCCTTCTAAGGAACAAGTAGTTGATATTCTCACCAAACCACTGCCCGGGGAAACCTTTGAATATCTCAGACAGAAGCTAGGAGTAGTTGATGTATCATCTTGTTGTTAAACCTTGTCTGTTTCAGAGAAAAATGGGTGTACGCATGTTGGATGAGGAGGATCCGCGTACATACACTGTTTTGTTCAGAGAAAGTCGCGTATATGGAGGCTTGATGGATATCAGAAGAAGCAGGCTCTGGTTGAAGATATTCTGATATGGGTCTGACAGAGACCATCCAGCACAGGTTCAGGGGGAGCAGATAATCTTCTAATAATGCATTGTTGGCCTTATCTTAGAAGCCTTTGATTCTGGTTCTTAGCTGTTTCAGGGGGAACAGAGGCAGAGGAAGAACTGAAGGAAATCTTGGTTGCTGATCTGAATGGTGATTGATAGTTGCTGTTGCTATCAGTTGTTGGTGATTTTCATAAGTCATATATTTCGTCTCTATGTCACATATCTCCTTCTTATATGGTGTCAAGGTCATGTAACGGCCTATATTGGTTTCCCCACTATGCCTGGGATGTAGATGTAATGAATTTGGTCATCATATGTAGATTACTAATGTATTCCCACTTGGTTGGGTGGATGATCCCCACTTGGCTGGGCGATGGATGTATGTATTGTCTTTTGGTGATAGGAAGGTCTTGTATGATGTATAAGTCTTGGTTCTTCTTGAAGAACATTTTTTTTTTTTGATCTTGCCTTCAGTCAGGGGGAGCATGGTCATCTCAGCAGAACAGAGATTACAGCATGTACTCAGGGGGAGCACAACCCTTTGCCCTTGATGAAAAATGGGCAGAGATATTGGTGTTGCCATCAAGTCCAAAGGGGGATATTGTTTGCATTACGACACAGGTTTGGAGCTATGGTACAGGTGTTGTCCTTGATGGCAACTCTCTTTGGTAACAGATCTCAGTTCAGGCACTCAAAGAGAAGAAAAAGACATATACGCAGGTTCATCTAAACAAAGACGCGTATACACGTGGGTTATACATTTAAAAAGCGCGTATATGTTGGGGATCATACTTTTGGTCCGTGGTAGTTAGTCCTTGGGATTTAACCTATGTTTTGGACCATGGCATCTTGTTAGATGTGTTGATCCCTAGTTTTGGGTTCATGGTATTGAAATGTTATGGTTTTGGACCATGGTATTGACGAAGGCCTAAGACTATAAAAGAGGAAGGAGATCATGTGGAAAAGCATCATTCGCATTATTATTGAATATCTGATAAAGTGCTAGAGCTGGTAATTGGGTTGTGATGCAGATCTGGATCTGAATGAAGGAGGAACCTAAGCACAAAATAAGGATAAGATCTATTCATGGGTCATAATCTTTAAGCTTGAATGATAGTATCTTTGTATGTTTTGGTCTGCTATACGTGGCGCTTTCTTGATCTATATGTCTGATAATTTGGGTTAATTAGTGATTGAATATCTGAAAGAGTGTATTGTCCTATATAGATCTGTATGCAGGTTCAGTAAGGTGAAGGCGCATATACACGCAGGTTAAGTGAATTAAAAGAGCGTATACGCATGTTATTTCATACGCAGAAGCGTATGCATGCATGTTTCAAGCTGGAAAAGTAGCGTATATGTTTTAATTTGTGATCTTGCTGCTTCTGTTCACTACTATTGTGTTCTGGGTTCTGTTTTGGTGAATGGTTACTGGTACTGTGTCTTGGGTACAGCTGTCAGAGAGATATCTACTTGATTCAGATATAATTGGTGAAAGGTGATTGGTTGATGAAGAAATTCTTGATGATTGATTAATGTTCATGGATCCAGTCTGAAAATTGATGAAACGAGGTCCCTGGAAGAAAGAGAAGGTTGTAGCCTTCTATAGGCCAGCACCTACGTACTAGTATCTTGGCTAGTGCAAGAGCTAAAGGGGGTTGTAGCTCCCTTCCAGGAGAAGCTGGAAAACGAGAGAGAGTTGTAGCTCTCTGCAGGTTGCAGCCTGCGTACTGGTAAAGGACTGCACCAGTACATTGTAAACAAAAGTTTCCTAATTAAAGAAAGATAGAGACGAATTGCAGTAGGTGGTTTTCGCCCACATTGGGTTTCCACCTTATATCTTGTGTTCTTATGTGTGATTGTATTTCTGCTCTGTTTTACTGTCTCTGGTTACTGGTTATTTGATTCTACATCACAGATTAACAATCATCATCAAAAAGTTAAAGTAAATTAAAAGTTTTCTTTGTATACGCGGTTTTCCTTCTAAATAGTTGTGTATATACGCGGGTTTAATGAACTGAAGTAGTGTATACAAATTGGTTTTAGAAAAGGAATATTTGACCTGATAATATTGATTCACCCCCCCCAGTATTATTTCCAACAGAATATAAGGAAACCTTCAGTGCCATATCTCACTTTGATGATTATTATCATGAACCAATGCTCGGATTAGTCTTCTGTTGACTCTATAGAGCCCTTCAATCATTGATCCCAAAGTGAATGCATCCCTCATGTGACATTCCATAGACTAAGTGAGTACCTTTCCTCTTATGTAGGAAACTCTCATCCCTTTTTATTCCAAGGTAGATATAAATACAAGGTTAATCTTCAATCTGAGTATGTACATAACATCTTGTAGATGTATGATTTCACCATAGCTCAAATGAAACAAAATATAAAAAAATTCCTTCACAAGGTAAATAGAATTGTATCCAAGAATGATTTTAAAATTTGTCTCCTTCTCAATGAGCTTTGAGAGGATTTCACAATAACTAGTGAAGTATCTAGAGAACCCATTATCTACCAAGCATCTATTAAATGAATCTGGAGGAAAGGAACCAGAAAGAGCATAGATAAGAAAATATTCATATTGAGTAGCAACTACATTATTTCCATACCTTCAATTCCTTGACCTCTTTTGAGGATGATGGGCTTATTCTCGATCAACAAGGGAATCTCTTCTTCTTCTATAGTTATACTTGTTGTTGTTAAAGTTGTTAGCACTCCTTAGTGTTTGCAAGGATGAGAAAGGAAATGAAATAGGTAACTTCATACCAACTATGGACTTGGAAGCTAGCCCTGCCAAATCAGAGAGGGATCTCTCTAAATCAATTCTCACAAACAATGGAAGTGACTGGAGAGTACTAGGTTTTTAGGCTAGTTATCATCTCACTAGAGTTTATTTTAGGGTTTGTTGGATAAGAAGCACAGGGTCTAGGAACTAGGAAAGGTAGGTGTAATCGGTAACACAAATGGTTTGTCATTGTAGGATGGTAATGAGGAAGTCATATGAAAGGGAATAAGTAATCATATGCATGAATTCACTTATCTGGAATAAAAACATTTAAATGCTAATCTCAAACAAAACAGAGCATTGAGATAATGATTTTTGTTTAACACTCAAGAGATAAAGCATAAGAAGAAATATGAATAACTATTGAAAGTATATAACAATCATATGCATAAGAAAAACTAGATAAAAATAGTGTCACTGACCACAACACATGAATCCCATAAAAATAGTTGCAAATGTATATTATTTCTGCCAATATCAAGTGCACTAGTTCAAAAGTATGAGCTTCAAGTATCCAACCTCCTCTTCGATTTGATTGTGACTACATATCGATGAAAAATAAGATTTCCCCTCTAAGGGGTTGAATCCTACTTCATAGGAATTTATTTCATGATCCTACCTAACCACTGCCAAATCCTAGGGGAGTTAGAAACCACCTTCCCCATTAAAACTAATTGTTTGAGTTTGTTTTCAAAGCATTTGATTACAATATTTTTACTCTAGTAACCACTAGCGGACTCATTTACATCAGATGAAATCATAAGGAAACCATTTAAATCAATGCAACTTGACCTTTCATTGTTACAAGCAATAAAACAATCAAATTCACAGAAGCGCAACAAGTCCAGTAGAAGTGCGGTGAAACCTTAGAGGCTGATTTGGAGGCCTTCCTGGATGTGCTTTCTGCTACAAAATGTATGTATGGAAATTTGAAGATTTCCTTTACAAAATAGAGTCACTAATACTTGAAAAAAATGATTTCAAAACCTTAAAAATTGACTTGAACTCAGACTGTCCAAAAGCGCAATGAGTGCCCTGAAAAAAGTGGTAGAAAGGTGAAAAATAAGCACTATTTGGTCATTTTATGAAAATTTATGACTCTCCATGCATCCTAAGGTACTTTTTTGACCTCCTTATGCCTTAAGTTGTCTACAGATACATGAAATTATGTATTTGGACCTCCTGAAAAAAATCGTAGCTACTACTCGTTGTGTTTTTGTAGGATACCATTTTCATGTGCACAAAGAACTTCAAAAATTCAAAATTTTGCCTCTTTTCCTTTTCTCTTTGTTTTGCATTCAGGATACCAATGATTAGTTTGCTAAGAGGTCAAGGTTATCCCTCTTCTTGACTTTCCTTAGGGTTTTCTTGAGCTTCATATTCATGTTTTTAACCCTAACATTGCAAACCATGTTTCTTACGTAGTAGTTCCTTGCCATATTTCTTTGCATAATGATATCCCTGTTTTCCTTTTTCAACTTATCCAAATTATCATTTACTCTCTCAAGCTAATATTCATTGTCCTTCTCAAGTTCAAAAACTATGGTGTCATCTATGGTATTTTGGGCTTGAAGAAGAGATGGCTCTTTTACATGGTTTTCCTTTCCTTCTGTTGCTCTGGTTGTGGGCCTCCTAGGTTGTTCCTAAATGTTTTTATCCTCTAGTTGCTCTACATCAATGATGGGCTTACCTTTATCCTTTGTTGTTCACACACCTTCCTGGATTGATGATGAAGGGTCTTCTTTTGACTTTCCCTACTGCATTAGGCTCAATTTCAATTGTCTATTCTCTTGCTGGAAGAAAGACATCATGAAATTGGCTTTGGCAAGGTCATCTTCTAGCCCCCTAATTTGTGCCTCTTTCTCCTTGATTATGTCTTCTGCTATCTTATCTCCATGGTTAGCCATCTCTATTTTAGAAGGCACCTATTCATGATTTTTCAAGGGTGAATCATCTCTATCTCTAGTTGATTCCTCTCTCATGGCTTCCATCTGCACTTCTTTAGTAACAACCTACTTAGGTATTATTTTTGCTGGAAACCTAGTTCTAGGTTTAGGTCTAGGCATCTCTGTTTGTAGCTCAGGAGAAAAAAACAACCTCTTACCTCTATGGTATGTCTTTGAGATATCTTCCCTTGGCTAGGTTGTTGTCACTGATGGCTTGCTTGATGATTCAACTCCTTGTGGTCTAGATGATGATGAAGCAGTTTTTGGATTCTTTGACTTGTTGGAGACAGGTAAGAGAGAACTTTCCTCCAAGAAAGCTTCCCATGACATGTTGATATGTGCTAGATGGTGGAGGACTATTACTTTTAATAGAGCATGATGAAAGAGGCTTGCATGATGATCTCTTCCTTTAGATTGCACCTTCTAAGTCATTTTCACCAAAATTCTAAAACAATAGTTAGGTAGGTTTAGGGGCTCAATGGAAGTGAAATGCATCAATAACCTGATGTGATATTGATAGAGCTTGCTAAACTTGTCTTCACAAGTAAAATACTTCATGATAATATTCATCAAAGGGTTGTACTTGTCCAAAAATTACCTGCTAGGAAAAATATGAGAAGGAGTCTCCTTATACTATGGTTTCAAAAACATATTGTAGTGGTCTAGGTCCAAATCCATTCCCTTGAACCAAATCTCACCTTGATTAGGGATAGTATTTGCTGAAGCTATGACCTCTACTGACATTGGAAAGTTCAACACTCCTATATTCTCATTTTTATTCTTGAAACTAGTGGCAAAGAGGCTTTTTATATCACGATGATAGCCCACCTCTTGCACTTTCTGACAAAACCCTAGGCAAATTTCTTGCCCAAATAATTTTCTAATAAATTCTGATGCAATGGCCTCTTTCATATGAGTTGGCTCACATAATTCTATCTCTCCCCCCTTATACGTCCTTCTTTCACTGGTCTTCACCATGTTTTTTCTTCACTTTTGATAGAAAATCTTAATTTCAATCCAAAAAGAGCAAGGAATTTGAGCCGCAAAACAAGGTTGAAAGCGTAGCAACCTGAGGAGAGGGAATGAAGGGGAAGGGGGATAGTATAATTTTGAGGAAATTATGGGGGGTAGGGATATGTGTGAGGAAGGAAATGGAAGTGGAATTTCTCAAATTGAATGAGGAAAGAGGGGTGAAAAATGGAAAACGCAGTCCTAGGATAGAAGTACAACAACTAACTAGGGTTGTGAGAAAAACTAATAAAATGAGTGAGTTTGACTGTGGAGAATGGTGGGCAGTATTTGATGATGGTAATTAGGGATGTGAATTCTTAGAAACAAAAGGATTTCTCTATAAAGTGAAGCAAAAGCCCATAAAAATGAAAAGTGCAGCAGAAACACAGATAAACCCTAGATAATGATTTTAATCATCTTTCTGAGGAAATTGGCTGCATCAAGGGTTTGTGAAGGCTCCAATTACTTGTCTATAGATATTTGAAACAATGAAATGAATATTGAACATGTTATTTCCTCCTTTTCTCCTCCAAATAAAAATCACAACAAGTTTGCCAGAAACGTAGCACTCTGATGAAACAAGCAATTGACAATGAATTTCGGAGTTCTGATTGTTGTGGAAAGTTTCACAATGGTGGAGAGGAGCTCTTGGAGATTTTGTAAGGATACAATGAAGTTTTAAAATTCTATTATTCTCCTTTATAAATCAAAACTTGACTTTTGGCTTGATGATTGAATGACATCATGTGTACTTTTTGATAAATGACTATTGATTGATTTGACTGCAACATTATTTCTTCAAAAGGAAATGTTTCTTTGATTCACTTTATTGCCCAATTTCTAACTACCATGATGATGACCAAAATGGATGACATGACTCCCTTGTTTGATATTGATGACTGATATAATGATGACATTCCAATGTATATCCTAGACCATGACCCATATGGTGACCCGCTAACTCTTTTGATGACCTAGGACAAGGAATGATGACATGACCATGATGGGTGATGGTGACCTTGAACAAGTGGAGGGAGTAGCAATGATACCTAGAAAAATGACTTTGGGACCTTTTAACAACTAGGATAGATGTCAAATTTTATTTGAAAATATAATCTTTGACCCTAAGACCTTCTTCACAATATAAAAAGAGTACATTTGATAATTGTGACTATTAGACACTAACAGAAGCCACAATTATTGTTGAATGATATTGGAGAATCATTCTTCGCTTTCGGATAGTCTTGGGCAAGGTCACCAAGCTTGTGCCAATTGTAGCACTCAATTTGAGATGCATCCCTTTTGATCCTTCTATTAGAGTCCTTGGATGCTAGAGAAACCCTTATTTAATTACATGGTATTCCTCTTCCTTTCCACATCTTTTCATGTGCAGCAAATGCAAAGGGTTCTCCTTCTTCATACTTTTGAATACTTCCTCTAGAAATGAATTGAGTCTCTTCTTGAGTACACTTTCCAATGAGCTCATCAAATGATGGAAACCTGCCATTGTTGCTAATATTTGTATGAAATGTTTCCCAAATTGGACAAAGGCCTTCAAGTGCAATGAATACCAACTCCCTATCAAATATAGATTCTCCAACATTCAACAATTGATCCTTAAGTTGAGATATTCTCATGAAGTATGATTACATAGTCTCCTCCTTGTTCATCTTGATGTCCTTGATTTGATTCTTTAAGGAAAGAATATGGTTCAAATTCTTGACCTCATACATCCCAACCAACTTATCATAGATTTCGTTGGACTTCTTGAACTTACAAATATAAGTAATAAAAGGATCTCTTAAATAATCAATAATGATTTTTTTTGCTTTTATCTCATGTTATCACCAAAAACTGTTCACCTAGCTATTTCTAACTAGGTGGATCAAAATACACCATGTAGGATTAATTTTACCATAGTAAAACCACTTTCACCATGGGAAATAATTTAGTAAACCATTTTTTACTAAATTATTTCTGATTAAAATTTAAAAACCCCATGAGAATAATTGAATAAATCATTATTTATTTAATTTTCTCTAGGAATAATTAGTAATCATTGTTTATTAATTATTCCTTATCACATTTGATAATCACTTAGGAACAATTAAATAAATCACTATTTTTTTATTATTCATTAATTCTATTATAGGATAATTGTTAAATCACTATTTAATAATTATTTCAATTTCACACCTTTCTTAATCCTCACAAAATAATTAATAAACCATTATATTTGTCAATTATTTCTAAATAAAGATATTTGACCATTTTGAATGCATTTTCCCTCTCCAAAAACTATAATGAAGTATTCCTAATGATTAGATCTTAATTTGGTCAATGTTATTTTATTATTTTCCATTTTCAAGATCAACCCAATACTTTGTTATAAATAAGAGGGTTTTTCATTCATTCTTCACCATGCTCATTATCATCGTCACCACTATCTTCTTCTTGTATTTGATCTCCCACCTGAGTTCTACACATTGTTTTGGGTTTTTCACATACTGAGAAAGAGAATCAATCACTGGAACATCAAGGAAATCAAAGGACCCGTCCCATCGAGGAGGATTTGTAGATGCTTTTGTAGATCTCCTTCACTAGGTGTTATCAATAAAGATTATTATTCATTTAAAAGTCTTTCCATATTGGGTTATTACATTGGATTTTTATTGTTTCTTGCTATTTTGGATCACATATATATTTTTATTGCAGTTTTTTGTAGTTTTATTATTTCAGATCTAAAGCATAAAAATTGACAAATTTTTGTAAGGGTCACTTGTCACCAGTGACTTAAGTGAATTTTTTTTGGTTCACCTTCCAAGAAATTTCACACTAACAAATAGCGACTCAACTGGGTTTTTATCTGCATCTGTCATAAAAAAATGGCAACTCCACTAATGTAGTAATTGTAGGTTTTAACCTCGTACAGAAATTACCTGCATACGAATTCTAAATCACAGGAAAAATAAAAATGCGAGAGCATAACACATAAAACTCATATACACAGAGATTTCCCACTGGATCTCAAAACCAAGACTACCAGCTTGATTTTTCATTATATTCCTTTCAATGTTACAATACATTATTTATACATGCCGAAGCATACATACCATGGACCGAAAACCATCGTGTCCAAAACCATGGACCGAAAACCATAGGTAGGTTCGCCCAACCTAATATAGGGTCCAAAAAAAATTTCTTCGGGGCGCTGCCCCGAACCCCGAGAGGGGGGGCTACCCGCCCCCTCAAACCCCCCAGACAGGGGGGCTATCACCCCCGCTGCGCAATCGACGCAATGAAGGGGGGGCTCTGCCCCCCCTCTAGCCCCCCGATACACTACGCAGGTTAGTCATGGAAAGAATATAACACAACCCAACAGTAATTCAATTCCTCGGTGATTGAATTGTAAGTAAATTTCAGGGTTTTCTACAACTATTATAGCCTCTCAATTTCTATTTATAGTTTTCTTTCCTTTTTTGTCAAATTTTCAAGATCTGGTGGTTTTCCGGTTCTTTCCATATATCACAGGTACCATCTGAGTAGGAGATGGAAAAATATGTGCTAAATCTGTTGACTGAGAGTCTAGGGAGAAAAAAAAACATTTTAGGCCCAAATATGCATTCTAATGATCACTTTTTGGCCAGATATTTATATTTTCCATTGTTTCCAGGTTATTTTCATTTTGGATTTTTTCCGAGAATTTAAAAAAAATTCAAACTTGTTGAGAGTGTTGTTTGTGGACTAAGAAGGGTTTCTTATCTCTGTTTCAGTCTCCTTTAGGCATATATTCTCTTATTTTTCTATTTGAAGATGGAAAAATCCCCCTAGGGTTTAGAGTAAACCTACACATTTTTAGGAAGAGATTGGCTGGGTGAGGCGTCTAGGGTTTCAACATTTTCAAGAACTACTTTTTAGAGTTTGATCCATTACTTTACAAAAATTTTGGATAGGTTGATTTCAACTTCTCTTCCTTTAGAGTTTGGGTCTTTCATTCCCCCTTAGGATCTCCTTGAGCATTCTAAGTTTCAGAGCTTCATACCTATCCTTTACAGCATTTGTCACCTCTTATTTTTGTTGTTTGTTTACACCATTTACAACAGACTAGTGCCTCTAGATCTCAGTCCCTTTGACACTAGATATTTTAGGCCTTTTTATGTGTCTTTGACTAGCTTGTTTTCCTTCTCCTTCTTAGCTTCTTGATAGCCTTTTTGGGTATGGTTTCATGTTCTTGATTTGTTGTTTATTTTTCAATCATTTTCAACATTATTTAAAATATTTCAACACTTATTTTTAGCAGCACATGGTATCATAAAACATGCTCAATTAAATCATCCACTTGACACATCATTTTGACACACTCACACCCTAAGAAAACATGATCTTGGTTAACACCATGAAGCCAAGACTTGAAACACTACACCTTAATAATTTAACATAGATAGATTAAGCCCACTTGGGCACTAGGGCCAAACAATCTATGTAGCTTATGTGTAGGATCAGTGGGATAGGATTCCAATAACACCCATTCATCGCTTACATTGATACATAAAAGTTGACATATTAGGGAGCATGAAATACTTCACCATCCCACGGTCTAAAGACGAAGTGCGTCGAAAACCGAATTGAGAGGGGGTTAGTCTAGGTCAGCGTGCGAGCAATTCGCCTCAGGAATACCCAACCCATGGCAGGGAATCTAGTGCGGTGAATAATCACCAAGAATATCTACACTCAACCACCCCCATGGAATGAAGGTAATCCTACGGACCAATATTATGAAAATTCCCTATAGGAGTGGTTGTGGGAAGCAGTCGGTTCTCTACCCTACCTACCTCTGGATAGCTCTTCTTGTGGGGATGAGATTTTGTCAAGTAAGAAATTCTTTAGAAGGCCATCTAAAAACAATAGATTTGGGATTTTTGAGGATTTAGACCACCTATAGGCTAAAGGTCTTTTTCTTTGATAGTACGTGCTTGCTTGTATTAGAGTAGCATCATTAATATAGTTAGTTTTCACTTGGCACCATTGCACAAGGTGTTTGCTTGTTGTTTGTTGCTCTTTTTCTCCTATCATCACCCTTTAGTCCATAGATTCATCATTCTCTTGACATCATTGCACCCTGTAGGAATTTTTCACGAAGAATTCGAGGCCTCCACCCTTAGTTTCCTTAGTACATATTACTCCTCGCCATCGTGTTTGAGTTCATCTTCCTAGCCCTCCATTGAGTCCTCATTCTGACTCTGGTTCTACCAATTCTTCCAATTCTTCCTTTGATTCCATGTCTTCTCAACCCCGTACCATCACTAGGTCAAGCACCAACGCGGGTGCAAGAAACCAAGGTGGTAACCCAGGTACCAACCAGGGTAACCCCACAAGTGGAACCTCCACTGGTATAGTCACTCCCACTCCATTGCTTCCTTTTATGGTTGGTTTGAGTCTCCCTAATATCATCCAACTGATCAACGACCCTCTTCTCCATGACTCTAATTGGTCATCCATTCCTACCAATATTCCTTCCAACATCCACAAGTTCGAACGTAATCCTATAGAAGATCCCACAAATCATGTTTTATCATTCCATATGTGGTGTTCATCCAATTCTATCACTGAAGACTCCATCTGTCTTCGCCTTTTCCAATTCACTCTTACTAGAGTGGCTACTAAGTGGTATGTTGTTCAACCCATAGCCACTCATTCTAATTTTGCAACCATTTCCAAATATTTTCTAGCATGTTTCTAGTTACCTCTCCATTATGACACTGGTACTAAACTATTGACTTCTTTTTGTCAAAATTTTTCCACTTGCCTATCTAACCATGTTCAGGAATGGCGTAGAAGGAGGAGCATATGTAAAGCTCTTTAATTTTAAGACCACATCTATATGGATTATTTCCATAGATTTATTTTGGCCCCCAATGCTAACTATGTCACTTATCACTTCCCCCAATCTTAGGAATATGCACTCCAAGTAGCCTTGAAATTTGACCTGATCTATGCCTACTTAGGATATGTTCATATTATCATTCTCGATTTTCCTCGGCTTGGCATTGCTAATGTACTAGGGGAATATCATGTCGTTGATAGTATCGTTGAATACATTTCATAACCTCAACTTCAACCATATGCTACAAATCCGATGAGTTATGACAAGCCCTAGGGGGAATAGTTCCTCTTCAACCTATCTCTCCCCCAATCTTTCATATGCTAACTGTATCTAAGATCCAACATGTCATATGGATATCCCCATCCACATCAATAGATTTCAAGGCTCATTGTTTCTCCACCTATATATCCTAATTTTTCCCATCTCCTTACTATCCATATGTACCACCCAATGCTCCAACCTTGCCGACACCAGTGCCCCAACCCCCCATGCCTTCTCCACCTCTACCACAACAAAAACCTCCCCCATAAGGTCAATGTATGCAAATAATAGTGCAACCAATCCCCCCAACCACAAGAAACATAATAAGGGGAAAGGTAACTAGAAACATAAATCTCAAGGTAATTAAGGTAACTAGGGTCCACCACCTAATGCACCTGAGGGAAACCAACCTAATCCTACAACTTAGCAATAGGCCACACAACACAAGCAAAACAAGGCACTTCGTATGGAAAAACCTTGTGCCTATCGTAGCATATATGGAAATTATACTCATGAGTGTCCCCTTTTACCTTAGGTGCATCCAACATGGGATGCTCAAGAAGTTGGCACTAGAGGACAACATCCCATAGCTCCTCCTCCTGCTCCTGCTTCATCTCAACCAATCATGCTTACCAATCCTTTTCATCACTGAGAATATCTCACAGCTCAACCTACACAAGGTCATGTAGCTCACTAATCCCTATCATCTATTCATAATGATTATTAGATTCTTATGATGAATTCAACGAAGTCAACACCGAACAAGTCAACCTTCAAACTCAACCGCGCCAATATGAAAAGTCCCATACTAAGTCAGCGACTGAGTCCCAACCTCAAGTTTCCACCAATCCTCTGTCATCATCAAATGGTACCTTACATATCCCTCCACCTAAGGTAGAGGTTATCCCCAAGATCCCCAAAGGTCCATTACATCAAAATGTTACTTCTGTTAAATCGCCCATACCTATAGCATAATAGATGACTTGGTGTAATCTCTTGCTTCCATGTCATTATTGGAATTCCTCCAAATGTGCCCATCCCAGTGTAAGTCTTTACTCTCTACTTTAGGTGTTATGGGTCCTTCTGATGATTGTATGCTCATATTTGGCATTGAAAAAATAGAACACTCCCCCTTCCCTTCATCTATTGCATTTCAAATACTAGTTTCCATAAGAAACCACATTATTTAGAGGTGTATCATATATGAAGGTGCCTCCACATGTTTGATTGAAGCTTGTGTTTAGAAGCAACTTGTTTCATCCAACCTATCCCCTTCCACCATCACTATCCATGCTTGGGGTGGTCATCCCTCTCATCCCCTTGGCTTATATTGCAACTATCCTATCACTACTTTTGGAAACACTGTCTCTATTAACATTGAGATCATTGATGCCCCATTAGATTATAACATCCTCTTGTGTCATAGTTACACCTATGTTATGTCAGGTTTTGCATCTACAATTTTCCGTAAGATGTGCTTCCCTCATAATGGAAATATATTCACCGTTGATCAACTGATGTACTATGATTCGAAGTCTCAGACTTCACCTCAGTCCGTAATCTCATCGATAACTAGCAATAAGGCTATATCATCCCTCACCAATATCTCTCCCGGAATCTACAAATATTCCACCTTGCTTGGTGCTTATTAGGGTCCACCACCTAGCCCCTCAGAGCTTAACTCTTCCATTGTATGCATGCTTCAAGCATCATGGTCTGCCCACAAGTCATTTGGTATGCCTTCACAGAAACCAACACCTCTGCATCCTGCTAAGCCCAACTTAACCCATGTTATAGACATTTTTGGGCACTTCAACCCCAATCATAAATGTCCATAAACTAAGGGCTCCTAAGTTCCTAAAAGTGTTGCTTCAATGCCTAAAGGAACAAGGTTAGCTGATTACATCATCTCACAGAAGTTCTCCACTGAAAACTGCTCATAAATGGTCAAAACTGGACCATACTGAAAGCTCAATGCAGAGGGTGCGATGCATATCACCTTCCCAGTGTACAAGGAGCGATGCATACTGAATTGCTCCTCTATAGGGTGCGATGGTCGAGAATGCACAAATGGCAGGGACAAAAATGCGAGGTGGAAGATCATGGAATCTTCTAGAAGCTTCCCCTCTAACACTTGCCTCTCTATTTTCAACCAGGGATGAGTAAGAGATCATCATTCTCCAAGTGGAAGCAGAAACTATCAGAGAGAGGACACTAATCAAGATCCCAGAAGATGACTCACCTCTTTGTAATCATCTATATATGGATCCCTCATCACAAAGATCTAGAGGCTGGAATTTTGTATCTTATAGAGAAGTGTTGTTGGTTTTCCGGTGTACATTCATAGTGTTGGCTGATCTAAGCTTTGCTTGAGGTGAAGAAGGGCTTCCTAGCTGGAGGATGATGTTGGGTCAGAGCATATGTTTGTAATCCTCTTGCTACTTTTTATCTTAATAAAGCTATTCTTATTTTCTTCCATATTCTTGTGTACTTGTTTATATATGCATTTGTATGGTTAACGCACATCTGATCCTGTGTTATTTATGAACACAGATATTTGTTTCTTCGATAGTAGTATGTTGCTGTGATTCCACAGGTTCTTTTTGAAGCTGGGCAGACGAAGAAGAAGCGGTGAAACTCTATCAAGAAGGAGAGGAAATCAAGCGCAAGACTCAGGTTGGCCTTCTTGGTTCTCCTCTTGTCTATTTTCATAAAAGAAAAAAATAGTAGACTTTAATTGTTTGTTTCTAAGATAGCCACCCATCTTAGTGGGAATAGCAGGATCCGAGTGGACACTATTCCCGGTAACAAAATGGCGACTCCACTGGGGAGCGACTAGATTACTTGTTAGATTATCTATCCTTGTTTCTTTTATAAACTTACAGACGGAGCCTGAAGTCAAGCC
>APFE030434545.1:0-11080 GCA_000404065.3 Pinus taeda | reverse complement strand
TCCAGAAGCTACAAAATTGGTGATTGGTACTTGTACCAAAACCACTATGTCATCAGAATTTATGGCTGTGAGCTCTGTCCATACAGGCTCCCAAAGTATGTCCCTATGAGGTTATTTGCTCTGGAGTACTATAGGCAACTTATAAACTCCGACCTAACACACTTTCACAGTGCCAAGAAGAAGGCCAACCTGGAATTCAGGGATCACCTAGGCCCATTCACAATGAACAAAAAAGATGGTTGGCAGGAAGCTGACCAAATACTAGGACAGCAACTCAAACTCAAGAGGAGTTTCTGGTGGGTCCCTTATGACCCTGAAGGTTTCATCAGTGCAAGGAGAGTTAAATATAGGTTGATGGCTTATAAACACACCCCACTCCCTCAAGTACAACAATTTGCTAATCAGGATGAATGGGTGCCTGGATCAATAGTAGAAGAATTGACTCAGGAAGAATTAATGGAGCAAAATGTAAAAGACTTGGAAAAAACTCTTGACTTGGACTCTTTTCAACGGGTTTTCAAGCAAACAATCCAAACAGGAGAAGGCACCTCTACTGCCCAGACAGCACAGGACATCCAGCAAGCTCCAGCAACAACTGCAAAAGGAAAGGAGAAGATGGATGAACATCAAGAGGCAGAAACAGGGCAGCCTAGTGTCTCAAAAGACCAACAAACAACACAGGCCCCTCCCCTGCAAACTGAACAAGTTCAAAACCCAGTATTGCAGACCCCTCTAAATAATGAGAGAGGGAAGAAAAGGGACAGGGAAGAGATCACACCTCCCACAGGGTCATTACAGCAACCGGAGGCCAAGAGGCCAAGGACAGACCCTAAAGCTGAAGGAGACATAAGTGAAGAGCTGGCAGAAAGCCAAAACAGGGAAAAGCAATGAGCCAACAGACTGCCACTAGCTCAGTCCAGCCAGAACAGCCTCAGCAGCACACCGTGGAGGTATCTTCCTCCAGACAGCAGGGCCAGAAGCCGGCCACAGTTAAAGAGGGTTTCATGGAGATCAAAGCTCAGAATGAGTTACTAAGAGTGCAGCTATATGAGCAGTTCCTCAACACAACCCCAGCCAAGAAACAAAGATTGATGGCTGCCTTTGACTTCAAGGAAGAAAAGATGATATTCACTCATCTGAAACCCAGAGTTCCACACCCAAAGAGCACGACTGATTACTACAAGACTAATCTAGAGGTCTTTGCCAAAGACATACACCCCATGGATCAGATTGAGCTGCATAAGCAAACTGGGGAAATGGTGTATGCAACACTTGCTGATAGGGCAATGCTGGCCCATCAGCTAAAGGAATCACTGAAAAACACCAACAGACAGCTTGATTTGGAGAGGCTGTCCTCCTCCGCCAAAGATAACAGAATAAAAACTCTGGAGGATATAATTGTTGATCTTGGGCATGACCCAAAAGATCCAAAGGGTGTCAAGGCCCTTATAAAGAAAAAGGAGGATGACATAGCTGCATTGAGGAGGCAGGAAAAATTGCCTCCTACTATCCATCTTGACACAGCAGAGCTTGTCCAAGAAAAACAGGTGGATAACGCTATGGAATTACTCCTGGTCATGAACCAGAGGATACTGCAGATGGAGGCAGAATTGGAAAAAGCCATGCAGGACAAGCAAGGGGAATCTGCCTCCCAGCCACCACAAACCTCCACAAACCTCCAATCTTCCCCTCCAGCTCAAATAACAGCAGCTCCTCCTAATGCTCCAGCACCTACCACAGCCACATCAGCAACTGGAGCAACTGTGGAAGCCACAGCAGCAGCAGAATCCAACCTAAGCATGGAAGAAATGATGAAGGCTGTCAAAGAGCTGGAGAGCCAGGTCACAGAAATAAATGCTGCCAAGGGAAAACTGGCCAAGCTGGAGGCCAGTTATGATAAGTCGAAAATGACTGTGGCAGAAAAACAGAGGGAAATAAAGGCCTTGGAGGCCAAAGTGAAAACTCTACAGAAGGAGTTGATGCTGGGCAACACCCTAGCAGAAATAAAAAGGATTATTTGGGCCAAGATTTGCAAATCTATGCAGGACCAATGGAGGTCCATTCAAGCCATTTTTGAACAGGTAGAGCTGATAGAAATAGCTCACATAGAAATTCAGAGAGCCAGGACAACCCTGGGAATAATGCCTGAACAGGCCAACAAAATGATTCACTTCCTCAATAATTGCACTAGGGAAGAACTGACTGCTTTACAAATAGCCAGTAGGACAGAGACAATCCTAAGTGCCAAAAAGGTACTAACATTGAAGAATTTCACCCAGACATTAGAGAGGAAGTGCCAAGAAATGAAGGAAGAAATAGATGAGTTCAGAGCCAAGATGGCTATTTTGCAGGACAAAGGACTCCCAGCCTAATGACTGGTACAGGACAGCTGCTGCCATATAAGCAATATATGGCAAGGGTCAATAGTTATGTAGAAAACCAGATCACAGCCTCCAGCAGCTCCACAGAAGAAACAGGGCCTCCATCTGGGCAGACCCTCTATGACAAGCTGGAGAATCTATTCTTCATAGAACATGAGATTAATCATCTATTTGAGGTGCCTCCCAATTTTTATAGACTTACAGAGGCAGATGAGGCAGTGGTAAAGATGAGGAGACATCAGTTGCCCCCGGCTGATTTGTGGCAAGCAATGTTGGAAATTTTGCCTAGATAAATCCGCGTTGCTTGTTTACCTTTTTGATACAGGTCAGCAGATACAGGTTAGCAGATACAGGTCAGCAGAACAGGGCAGCACACAGGTACAGCAAGCAGCAGACTGGTGACTCAGCAATCCACTCAAAATATCACGCCAAAATGAAAGCAGCATTTAAAGCACTGTTACCACCTATTTTTTGCAGCCAAAAGTCAAATCTGTCTGACAAAGGAATGTCGGCTATCTCAGCCTTTAAAGTTACATTTATGCATCATTTACTTTTTGTAAGAGAGTTGGTGGTGCAATTTATTGCACCATAACTCTCCACTAAGATATTTTCATACCCTATTTTTGTATAAATATCCCCTCAGATAACGCACTGAGGGTCGGTGGTAAGAGCATTCTTTCTGAAGAACTCTGTTGTATACTGAGGACTTTTGATAATAAAATTGCTGATGGAGATTGCTGGTGTCAATACTGTCTGAGATGGATATGTAGAAGCTCTGTGTTTGTTGTAGAATTCCTGTGTCATTTGTTGAACCAATAAGTTTCTTCTAACTGTGTATGTGTTTCTTGTTATTCCCACAATTTCATGTTTCCATAGTCTCGGTAAATAGAGAAAAAGAATAGCCTAGGATTTGGTCTGAACACCCTATGCTCAATCTCTATTTTCTAATATGTTTTCTGTTGGATTAGCCATAGATATGAATTCTTAACTGCTCATATTTCAACTTATCCTAACATGGTGAATATTGTTTAAGAATTCTTAATTGCTCTCAAGCATTACTTCCATGTTTTCTTCATTAGCATAGTGAAAGATTCTTAATTGCCTATCACTTACTAATTTTCCACCATTTCATCAACCAATATGATATATTGTTTTCACACATGCCTAACTTGCTCTGCAGCAACACTTTGTCTCCACATATCAATTTCCTAAAGCATAAATATCTCAACTCCATTGCCCAATGTAACAAACTGTCGAGTAAGTCTGTATTTCAGTTCTAAAGGGAATCATCAACCCACCAAAATCAAACAAACAATGCATAATAACTAGTCTAAAACACTCATCAAACAAAGCTAAAACTATAAAGAGAGAGCCCTCTCTGGTTGCAGGTAGACTAGGACCTGCAGCTAAAAGATTGGTCAATGGTTACCTCGGCTGCCATTCCCTTGGGAGTCAAAGGGAACAACCTGAGTGATAACATAATGGCGACTCCACTGGGGACACTTTAGGATCTAAAGGTCTGTATATCTACCAAGAGATCACACTCAGAATCTGAAAATCAGTCAAGAAACCTTCAAGCTGCTCCCATACAAACATCTGTAACCTTAAGGTAGAGCTGACTCAGATCTCCTATTACCCTATATAGATACACAGAATCTTTCAGAGCTCCTGTCCAGTCCTTGCCCTGCAAACCTTTCAGAAAAATTTCAAAGGACTAGCTCAGAAACTGGCTCCCAAGAAGGGTCTTCGGTACACTAGGGCTAATCCTGATCCCAACCCTCCTACTGTCTTTGACAACCCCAATACAATCCCCAGACTAATTAGGAATCAACAGAAACAAGGTAACCTTGCTGACTTTAGTCCAGAGACAGTCCACCCTAACCCTATCTCCACTCCAATCAAAATCTTATTCCGTTCCACTCCTAATTCCCCTAGCTCTCCATCGACATCACAAAGCCCCCCACCCACATCTTCTTCCCCTATACACATTCCCTTGACTAGCACTCTTAATCCCTCTATACCTGTTATCCCTGTGGTACCCACTGCCCCTGTTATCCCAGTTGCCCTTGTCAATCCTCAGAATCTTGTCAACATGGCTATGAGATATGCACCTCTGCAATTACCTGCCAATCCTGTGGCCTTACCTCAAGATTATCAAGCCAAAATCTCATATTTTGACTCCACTGGCCCTTATACTGCTATTCAGCATGCTAAGAGAATGCAAGACCATTTTGAAAATTATGAGATAGATGATGACACTGTGAGGATGAGAATATTTGTCCAAAGCTTAACAGGGGATGTGAGAACCTGGTTCAAATCACTTCCTGCAAACACCATTAATAACCCTGACGAGCTTTACCAATCCTTCACAAACAGATGGGAGAAAAAGAAGGATCCTCTACATATACTTGGGGAGTATGACATGATTAAAAGAGGCCCTCAAGAGACAGTTCTGGAATACTGTGCTAGGTTTAATAATGTATATAATGCAATACCTCAAAACCTGAGACCCCCTCCTGATTTGGCCCTATATAAATTTCCAGATGGGTTTGACCTAGACATGGCTTACCAGCTAAAAGAAAGAGCCCCTCAAACCCTTGAAGAAGCTCAGAAAGTTGCTGTGACAGTTGAGGCAAACCTAATTGCCAAGAGGAATAGGGTTAGATTAGAAAAGAGAGTTTCCTTTAAGGAGGAACCCTCAGCCTTTGACCAAAAATTAGATGCCATAATTTCTGGTATGAAGAGGTTGGGTGAAAGGGTAGAGTCTGTGGAAAGAAAGTCTTCATGGGAAGCACCAAATAACTCTAACAGAAATCCAAACTTTAGGAGGAACCAAAATTCTAGTGGGGGCAAAGCCAACAGTGATCTAGAAATAAGACCTCCATTTCAAGAAAACTATGCTGAAACATCCACACCAGAAGAACAAGTGGATGACACCCATATCCACCTAATGGGCCTTGATGATGAGCACCATGTCTTCCTAAGTCAAGAAGATCATGAGCAAGAAGACAATAAACAGTTCCAAACAAAGTCAGGTGAATCATTTGATTTTAAACAAGGCTATGACACCGCTATCTATGAAGTCCACAAACAATACAAACTAAGAAGTAGGACTGTAAACATCACACAACCTGAAACAACCAAGGGCAGACAGCAGCCCAAGAATGCCATAGTAACAGAACCAATGAATGCAACTGATTCACTCACTAAGGAAGTAACAATTGAAGAAGTTACTGAACATACACAAAACCCACAAGCTACATCATCTGTACATCCCAATTCAAGCAAAAGGCCTCAAGAGGTGATTGAGAAAAATAAGCCCCAAAATCAAGAGGAAACTTTACCAAATAAAGAAAGGGGGCTCACCCATAGCACTAAAATCCAGGCTGAAAAACCCTTTGACTTGGAAGCTGAAATTGGAAAACTAAAAATAGCCATCCCTCTGGCAGAGCTAGCCAAGAATGAAACCTATAAACAGCAGATTGAGAAGTCCCTCCAACTGACTCCAAATAAAGACAGTGTAAATGTGGACAATGTCAATGTGTTGGATGACACCCCAGAATTACTGTTTGGTCCAGAGGTGGATGGAAAATCAGCAGGCATAGGGATTCTACCCTTTTATGTCAGCTTGCATGTTCATGATAAGATATTACACAATGCACTGTTTGACTCAGGCGCTTCTCATAACCTGATGCCAAAAGTTGTCATGGAAAGGCTGAATTTAGATATCACCAGGCCATACAAGGACCTGTTTTCATTTGATTCCAGCCAGGTTAAATGCCTAGGCCTGATAAAAGATTTGTGCGTATCCCTGGTCCAATATCCAAACAAAACAATCCTAATGGATGTTGTGGTTGCTGATATCCCAGCCAAGTATGGGATGTTATTATCAAGATCATGGGGGGCTAAACTTCAAGGGTCCCTTCAATTGGACATGTCCTATGCTACTATCACAGTCTTTGGTCAACCCAAGAGACTGTATAGAGAGTCTCTAATGAAATACATGGTCAGCACTGCAGAGAAGCCTCAAAACTTCCCCATATATGCTGTCCATTCTGATATAGACTCATATATTTTATTCAATGACAACATAGGTCACACAAATAGTGTAGAAACTCAGATAATCAAAACAGATCAGCAGATTAATGAAGGAAAACTTAATAGGGAAACATTGGTTGAGTTGAAAAAAGAGGATGTGCAAGAGGGCAAAACATGTGAAAATAAAAATCAGACACTCAAAAAAGATCAGGATTGTGATAAACAAACAGCTCCTCTGGACATAAAGCTGATCTTACCAAATAAGAAAATTGCCCCAGAGGTCAAACTAAATAAAAAACAATCCAAACTTCAACTCACAAGCCCAAACTGCAGAGATGTTATTCAACCTCCCCTACAACATGAAATCCTGTGGTTCCTAGAATTTGATGGATCAGTCAACAAGCTAGGGGCAGGAGCTGGAATTTGGATCCATAATAAACAGAATAGCCATGCAGAAGGCAGAGCTTATAGACTAAATTTCAAATGCACGAATAACATGGCTGAGTATGAAGCTCTCCTACTAGGCCTCAAGTTGGTGCAATCCCTACAAGCCATAAAAGTGTCAATACTAGGGGATTCAGACCTAGTCATCCAACAAGTCAAAGGAAATTTTGATACCAATGACAATAGACTGAGGTCTTACAGGTCTGCTGCCACTGAGCTACTAGAGTCCTTCACTGAATTCCAGATTACCAAAATCCCTAGGGCTCAAAACCTCCATGCCCATAGTCTAGCTACGTTTGCGAGTACCTGCAAGCTCCCTTTTGAGCCTCATCACTGTTTCACAGCTGAAATAAAACACAGACCATCTGTCCCTAACAATGTAAAGGACTGGCAGGTGTTTGATAGTGACACACAAATAAATAATTTTCTGACTTTACAAGAAGAGTTTTCAGGGCTAAACATAGACACTGAGGCAGCAAGTCAATCACAAATACTCAAGACAGAAGATCAACTACAAATACATGGTAAATACCATAACCAAACAATATCATCTGAAACAGCCAACCAAATGCTACATCCTACAATCTTCAACCAACACAACATACAAGGAATCAAGCCAGCTAAATATGAGGATTTAGCTGATTATGAAACAGAGGTGATAGAATTGAAGGATAATTTCCTTCCAATAGGTTTAGCCCCTTTGGAAGACATTTTTGACTCAAATGACATTCCCAATAAACCAAAACTACAACCCCTAAACACTGCCATAGAAGAGTATAACATTGGGACAGCTAAAGAAGCCAAAATCATAAAACTATCTGCTGCACTACCTCCTGACCAAAAGCCCAAATACATTGACCTGTTTAAAGAATTTCAGGATGTGTTTGCATGGAGTTATGAGGATCTCAAATCCTATGACACCTCTGTAATACAACACACTATCCCACTCAAGCCAAATCAAAAGCCCTTTAAACAAAAACTAAGGAGAATTAATCCCATGCTCCTTCCAGCAATGGAGCAAGAAGAACAAAAGATGTTTAAAGCAGTTATAATAGCACCAATCAGATTTTCTGATTGCATTTCAAACCTAGTCCCCACAAGGAAGAAAACTGGTGAAATTAGGCTCTGTGTGGATTTAAGAAACCTCAACCAAGTATCATTGAAAGACAACTACCCCTTACCTAAGATGGACCACATTTTGCAGAGAGTAGTTGGGGCCTCAAGGATTTCCTTGCTTGATGGCTTTTCAGGCTTCAACCAGATTTTGGTCCATCCTGATGATCAGGACAAAACTGCATTTACAACCCCATGGGGAACCTTTAAATATGTTAAAATGCCATTTGGCTTGAAAAATGCAGGGGCCACATTCCAAAGAGCAATGGACATTGCTTTTTCTAAAGAGATTCATGAATTTCTTGTCATTTATCTAGATGATCTCACACCCTTCTCCAAATCTGACCAAGACCACTTAAAACATCTAAGGCAGATATTTACAACTTGTAGGAAATATGGAATTTCCTTGAATCCTAAGAAATCCTTGTTTGGTCTGGAGGAAGGAAAACTGCTGGGTCACATTATCTCCAAAGATGGCATCAGAATTGATCCAGACAGAATCCAAGCCATCTTGCAAATGCATCATCCAAGAAATATAAAGGAATTACAAGCCTTTTTGGGAAAAATCAATTTCCTGAGGAGATTTATCCCAAACTTGGCTGAGCTAAGCAGACTGCTCAACAACATGCTAAAAAAAGATTCAAAAGTAAAATGGACAGCAGAAACAAATCAAGCCTTTGAAGGCATCAAGTTTTCCCTCACCCAAACTCCTGTCCTCACCAACCCCCAGTTTGATAGAGAGTTCATCATATTCTCCTTTGCCTCCCAACACACAATTGCTGCAGTTTTACTACAGAAAGATGACCAAGGAAATGAAAAACCTATTGCTTTCTTTAGTAAAGCTCTAAGAGATGCACCCCTTAACTATCAGATCATGGAAAAGCAAGCCTATGCCCTGGTCAAAGCCATTAAGGACTTCAGGATTTACATCCTCTATTCCCACATAATAGCCTATGTGCCAAGCCCGATTGTCAAAGATATACTTACACAAGAGAACTTGGAGGGCAGAAGAGGCAAGTGGATACCAAGTATTTTGGAATTTGACATAGAAATAAAACCTACAAAACTCATAAAAGGGCAGGGCTTGGCCAAACTGATGTCTGAAACAAATTTCCAGGTCCTAGACATTAACCAATTAGACAGTGAACCGGAGCTGGCGACTCCAAAGATCAATGTAGCCTTTGAGCAATCCCCCTGGTACTCTGATATCTGCTATGTATTGCAAAACCTGTGTGCTCCCCCAGGACTGTCTAGAACTAAGAGTAGGTTTGTAAAAATGAAAGCCTTAAAATTTTGTGTCATGGAAGGAAACCTGTTTTGGAAAAACCATGAGGGAATCTTATTAAACTGTTTAATTGAAAATGAAGCTAATCAGATCATGAGAGAATTTCATGCAGGGGATTGTGGTGGGCATTTATATTGGAAGTCCACTGTAGATAAAATACTAAGAGCTGGATACTATTGGCCTGCTGTGTTCTTTGATGTCAAGAAATTCACTACTGCATGTCATAAATGTCAAGTGTTTGAAGGGAAGAGACAATTACTGCCATTACCTCTAAGGCCTATTGCAACAGAAAGACCATTTCAGCAGTGGGGCCTGGATTTCATTGGTGAAATCAATCCCTCATCTTCAGGCCAACATAAATGGATTTTGACAGCGACAGACTACTTCACAAAATGGATTGAGGCAATCCCATGCAGACAATCAAATGACTCCACTATCATCCAGTTTCTTGAGACCAATATCCTTGCCAGATTTGGATGCCCTGATAAAATAATAACTGACAATGCTGCTACCTTCAGATCCAAGAAGATGGTCAGCTTCTGTCATAAATTTCACATAACCTTGGGCCATTCTACTGCATATTATCCCCAGGGAAATGGCTTGGCAGAATCTTCAAACAAAAGCCTGGTGAGTATAATAAAGAAAGTGTTAGAAGAAAACAAAAAGAATTGGCACAAAAAACTTATCAGTGCCTTATGGGCAGATAGATTAACAACCAAAATATCAATTGGGGTTAGCCCATATGAGTTAGTCTATGGACTAGAAGCCAAGTTTCCTTCATCACTAGGAATCCCTGTCATGAAACTACTACAGGAAATTCAAGCTGAGCCTAATGATATGCAGAGGAGAGTGAACCAAATTATATGTCTACAGCAAACCAGGGACAAAGGAATGTCGGCTATCTCACCCTACATTTTGCAGCCAAAAGTCAAATCTGTCTGACAAAGGAATGTCGGCTATCTCAGCCTTTAAAGTTACATTTAATGTATCATTTACTTTTTGTAAGAGAGTTGGTGGTGCAATTTATTGCACCATAACTCTCCACTAAGATATTTTCATACCCTATTTTTGTATAAATATCCCCTTAGATAACGCACTGAGGGTCGGTGGTAAGAGAATTCTTTCTGAAGAACTCTGTTGTATACTGAGGACTTTTGATAATAAAATTGTTGATGGAGATTGCTGGTGTCAATACTGTCTGAGATGGATATGTAGAAGCTCTGTGTTTGTTGCAGAATTCCTGTGTCATTTGCTGAACCAGTAAGTTTCTTCTAACTGTGTATGTGTTTCTTGTTATTCCCACAATTTCATGTTTCCATAATCTCGGTAAATAGAGAAAAATAATAGCCTAGGATTTGGTCTGAACACCCTATGCTCAATCTCTATTTTCTAATATGTTTTCTGCTGGATTAGCCATAGATATGAATTCTTAACTGCTCATATTTCAACTTATCCTAACATGGTGAATACTGTTTAAGAATTCTTAACTGCTCTCAAGCATTATTTCCATGTTTTCTTCATTAGCATAGTGAAAGATTCTTAATTGCCTATCACTTACTAATGTTCCACCATCCCATCAACAAATCTGATATATTGTTTTCACACATGCCTAACTTGCTTTGCAGCAACACTTTGTCTTCACATATCAATATCCTAAAGCACAAATATCTCAACTCCATAGCCCAATGGAACAAACTGTCCAGTAATTCTGAATTTCAGTTCTAAAGAGAATCATCAACCCACCAAAATCAAACAAACAGTGCATCATAACTAGTCTAAAACAGTCATCAAACAAAGCTAAAACTATACAGAGAGAGCC
>APFE030434541.1:21131-40524 GCA_000404065.3 Pinus taeda | reverse complement strand
GATGAGCTCCTCCTTCACTTCGAAACCTGCATTCACTAACAAACAAACGATTACATAGCACCTGAATATCCCATAAAATAAAACATATTCAACATATAGACCAAGGAGTAAATGAAACAACTCATTAATAACAAATTTTTGAGAAGAATGGACTTTGTATTAATAGGAAACAAAAGAAACCATTACAACCTGAGCCTTGGTGTTGTGCAAGTTCCTCCCAGGGTCCAGCAAGAGTTTTTCTTTACTTTGATAAGCTCACCCACTTCCAAATGAAACAAGAGAGGATGGGAATATCTCCTCACAAGCTTCTACAAGGAAGTCCTAATTCCAGCAGCATCTACCCTTTGGAATGTTCAGCTTTCAACCTCCCCTCCATTGGCCCAATGCCTGTATTTATAGTGTTCTAGAGGAAGTTATTCAGTTCCAACATCAATGGGATACTCCCTCTTTTGGATGGGGTAGCTCCTCTCTTGATGGGATAAATTCCTCTATCATAGGGATGCATGAACCATCTGGAGGCGCTCAATACACGTCAAACACTCTTCTAGAAGGCTCTAGAAGTGACCACAAGTAACTTTTTTAAGATGAAACTCGCGCCTTTTGACCTTTACAGGGGTACGCACCCATCCCTTGACTTAGAGAGCGTACAAGTACGCAGGTACAATGAGTTTGGGATGCGTACACGCAGGCAAGGTAGAGATAACCTGCGTACCCAGAGATAAACATGTTTTTTAGTGACTTTCTCTCTTTTTTTTGAAGTTTGACATGAAGAGTAGAGGTATAAGGCTTGACAAGGAGGATAATATGACTATTGATGGAGCCATATTAACTGCAGATAGTCATGGTGACAAATTTCAGTGTAACAGTTCTAGCTGGATTTATCCTTCTTGCTCCACCTAAAATATAGAGAAATCAATGACATGATCAACATCCTTTACATATATTTTAAGAAATGAAAGATGAAAAACATCATAGAATTTCACTGTCAGAGGAAGTGCAAGTTTATAGGCCACTGGCCCAATCCTCTTAAGGATCTCAAAAGGCTCACAATACTGTGGTTCCAACTTGGCACATGATCTGATCCTTTAGGATCTCTTCTTGGTCTCGATGCGTAAATAGACATGCTCCCCAACATGAAACTCCTTAAATGCCCTATGTTGGTCTGCATAACTTTTCTACCTTTCTTGTGTTGCCTTTAGATTCTTCTTTATAACTTGCATCTCTTATTCCATGTCTACCAACATGTCTGGTCCAATAAGTACCTTGGGAGTGTTACAACTCTGTCGATATAGTGCCTCAAACAAACTCATCCGCGGTGACTCTTGATAACTATTATTGTATGAAAACTAAACTAATGGAAGGTACTCCCCCCATCTCCTCTACTAACACATGATATACATCCTCAACATGTTCTCCAATATCCTATTAACCCTCTTTGTCTATCCATTTATATGTGGTTGATATGTTGTGCTGAATGCCAACTCTATCCCCAATCCTGCAAACAAATCCTTCCAAAACTTGGAAGTGAACTTGGAATCCCTATACGACACAATATTCTTTGGAACACCATGCAATCTCACAATCTCCCTGATGAAGACCTGTGCTACCCACTAGTTAAATAAGCAGCCTTCACTGGAATGAAGTGAGGTACCTTGCTCAACCTGTCAACCAAAACCATGACAGAATCATGTTGCCTCAATGTCCTCAGAAGACTTGTAATGAAATCCATGGAAATGACCTCCCATTTCCACTCTTGAATCAGAATAGACTAAAGCAAGCCACTAGGATGCGTACACTATGCTTTGACCTCCTGATAGTCCAAACATCTTACCATGAACTCTACCACTTCCTTCTTTACATTTAGCTAGTAGTATAACTTCCTCATTACTGTCAATGTCTTCTAGTATCTTGGGTGCCCTGAATATGGGTTTACATGAATTTCCCTCAAGATAAGCTTCTTGATTTTGTTATCATATGACATATAGATATAGTCCCTAAATCTCACCAAGCCATATGTTGTAAGATGATAATCCACATCCTGATCACCTGTACCCTACTATAACTTGAGCATAAGCTCCTTGTACATGTTATCTTGCTCTCCTGCCCATAAGATCTGATTCTGTTAATCTGTCACATATGAGATCACTTTTGCAACATGGTTCAACTACACTTTCCTGCTGAGATCATCTGCACCCCTGTTCGCCTTACCCTTGATGAATCTGATCTTGAAGTCGAAATTGCTAAGGGTAGCCAAACATCTATGTTGGGTGTGGGATCCCCCAAGGGAATTTTTGGGGCTTAAAGCCCAGATTTTGACCAAATTCGATGTAAAGACTCTGCATTTTGTGGGTGTAGAGTGCAATATTGTAAATGAGTCATAGGGTTGTCTGCCCTCATTTTTGTAATGTCATGTCAACTTTAGAGATCTACTGATCCGAATTGGATCCATAAAGAATGATTAACAGAGCCATGGTTGTACCAGGTTGGGACAGAATCCAAATAATTGAGAGCAGTGATCAAAGACACCTCTAAAACAGTGGTAGTTAGCAGTCAGCGTGGAACGACAAGGACCTCGGTGTAAGCGCACTGACCGAGGCCCATGGAGATTGCGCAGGAGGTGAAATTAGCCCCTAGGAGGCCTGGATCAATAAGCGAAAGGAGTTTTTGATGCACGATTAGCGCTTAGAGCTTATCACTAATCATTAATTGTGCATCGCTGAGCAAAAACCCTCAAAATGGAGAAGCCCCAAGCACTCGGTTGCATGAGAACTAGGAAAACCATGGGATAAAAGGCTAAGAGCTAAAGGTGGGAACCGCTCCAAAACCGACGGTATTGATCAGAGGCATCCATGAGTGGTAAGCAGTTTGGATGAAAGCTGAGTGATTCCACTCAGCGCCTGATGCGTGGCAAGTGGAGGAGAGAGAAAAACGCCGCTCATCATGCGCTAATGGACAAGCAAGTCCACCGCGCAAAATGAGCAGAGGGCGTTGGATCTAGGGGATCCAGATCTAACGGCTGAGATCGCGCCAGATGGAGAAGATGGAATTGATGGGGGATTAAGCCATGATATGAAATAATTTGAAGTCCAAATTGACCGCCAAGGTGGAAAATGACTCATTCCGTAATGTAATTGAAGAAATGAGCCAATGAGGCAAGCTGGCACAGTTTGCAGGAGGGCAAGTGGCCACTCCCTGTGAGCCCGATGATGATGCTGAAACAGGGAACTCCAAGTGAACCTGTAGTAGGTGAATCGATGGAGGGTGTTGAGGAGGTAAATCCCCTCTGCGGACAGAGGCGATCCCTACTAGCCCAAATTGGGTCTAGCAACAATCATACAACGCTACCACGCAAGTTCCTAATTGCAAATTAAAGACCAATGATGAGGGCCTACCTGGATTCCAACGCTAGTTCTTGTAGAAGAGTTGGCCCTCCCGTTCCTTTGCTCCGACAGATCACAATCCTCACGATCTCCATGAATGGACACCTACACATATAAATAACAACACAAACACAAACATAAAATCCAATATATGCAACTATATATCAGTTAGAAAGGATATAACTCATCATTATCACAAAGAAAAATAAGAGTGGAACCATAACAATAGTTGTTTATTAATGATAAATAAAGAAGAATACAACCATAGTTCTTACGTCAGATCCTCCTTTGGCTGGGTGATCAGCAGCACATGTCTTGCAAAGCTTGTTGGGAATAGGAACAAGCCTCTCTCTCTTTGGTTATTGGACAAGAATCTCCTTACTTGGATTTGGCCTTATGGGGGTGAAGAAGGTTCTTGCAGCATGAAGCTCTTAGTAACTTGACAATTCTCAATCTCTGGAACTCTGGAACTAGCTTGCCAAGGAAAATGGACAAGCTTTTATAGATGGATGAGAGGGAGTTGGGATCATCCACAATATTCATGGGATTGGCTTTATCACTAAAGAAGCTTCCATGAGAGGTGGAAAAGCACTTCCTCTCTATGGAGATTCGAAGCCAAACCACCCAACTCAAGATAGATTGAGTCCAGGAGTTGGTTAGGATGAATCTTCCGCTGTTGGTTTGTTGAAAAACACCACTGATTATGGTTGGCACGAGTGCGACTATGTGACAGAGCGCTAACTGGCGTGCCCTCTTTGGAAGATTTCCCCCATTGGTGCGAGTGCTACACTGTGGAACCGCGCCAATGGAAAAAGGGCTATTTTTATGGGTTTTAAGGAAGAGATGTCTTCAGGGCAAATGAAGTTCAAGTTCAGGGGAATGTAATGCAAGTGTTTGCAGGTCATGTCACTTCTCGTAGGTCCCAGAATGAGTCCTCCAAGATGTGGGAGAGGGGTAACAGGGACAGTGAAAAATTACTGTGTAACAGATGCCCCCTAAAGCATGAGGCCCGAGAGAGAGAGAGGTGAAATGCTTTACAAGAACATGTCCAACCGAAAACACTGCCGTCGGAAAACCTGCGTGGAGAAGTACAACTGATATCTCAAGTACATGATATATGTGGTATGGGCGCAACCATCCATAGAAGAGTACATAAGAATCTAGATCCCAGGTATGGACGCAGCCACATAGTGAGGATCGATAAACTGACTCAGGCATGGTCGCAGCCATCCAGTGAATGAGTCATGTAATAATCATAATAATCCACAAAATCGTAACCTAGATCCCAATAGACAAAATCTAGGGTCTTGCGCTCCATCTCAACCTGTACAAAGTACAAGTTCAAGCATGCGAATATGGGAGTCGAAGTCGAACATGCAGGAACATCGTCTCATTACCAGTCAATGATGAAAACTGTTAACAGATGTGAGAGGTACCACCAATAATGACAATGGCCCTCAAGGTACTATAGGTACAATCTACGGCATGCGAATCAATGAGTCGGTGTCGAACACCCGTAGAATCATTTGATCAAAGGCCAATGATGAAAACCTCATGTCGAACATGAAGAACTTGCCATTGAGGCATGCAGGCTCCAAGGCACCTGAAGGGAGTCTCTAGGTCAACTTCCTGGATAATGAGCTGAAGTTGAGAGGAAGCGACCTTGATCGAAGGTGGGCCATAGTGTTTCCCACATCATCGATGTAAGACAGAGGAGGATAATATGTTTTGTGAATTAGGATTATGTGTGTTATCAGAGGGAGGTTGATTATTTCACAGAGATCAACTTCTCTTGAACATATCAACGACACAATAGTGGACTTGGCAGTATTTGACATCAAATGATCAAAGGTCATGGTGACAAGGCAACGAGCAGATGAGAGGTCAAACAGGATCACCCAAACCCACAAAAGCAAGTGAAAAATGAGATGAGATGCCTCCACCCAGACACGAATGCAGACAAGTGCCATGTTCAAGAGCGACATACTGCCGACACGACAATGATTCTGGTTCTATTTTCCCCACCATTGCTGGCGAGTACCCCAGTTATTTTTATGTTTAGAGAGTTTGAAAAGACAGTGGAAAAGTAAACTCCAAGAGTGTCCTTTTTCGTAAAGTTGTGTCTCTCGAGCTCGAAAAAGCATTAAACAATGCTCGAAAGAATTGCCCGACCATTACGATTGAGGAGTACTTTTCATGATTAGTGACTTTGACCTGAAAAAGTAAAAAAGCGACCGAAATCATGTCATTTCATAACCATTAACGAGCCTGAAATGACAAGGGCATGACGATCTTTTCATCTTTACACGGTCGGAAAAGAGTTTAAAGACGACCACCTCTTACTTACGTTCAACGAGTCAAGAGGAATAACTCGGCAATCTTTTCATATTTAGACGGTCAGAAAAGAGCTGAAAGCAGACCTCCATTTTTATTCTCTTTAACGAGCCAAAAAGGGAAAAAATACTCGGCAATCTTTTCATATTTTACGAGTCAGAAAAGAGCTTAAAGGTGACTCGTCCTAGAGGAACGAGTGGTATAAAGGGTAGCAACTGGTTCCGGCAATGGTAGAACTACTCAAAACATGTAATGGTCAAGAGGCTGGCTAACAAAACCACTCTCAACTGTGGTTCCTCAGGAAAGGAAAACAAGCAAGTGAAAGCATATGATCGGCCAAAGAGATGGTGGCAATGGAATGAAACAACCAAGGCTCATCTAACAGAATTTAGCAGATAGGCAGCAATCACAAGATGTGAATTAGGTATGGGTTGATTTTTACACAAGCTTGAACCATGGAGAACTCTGCTTGGATTCGGTTTCATGTTTACACAAGCTTGAAACGAAAAATTATGCTTATTATAAGTTCGCATGCCCCCAGCATAATGATGCAAAACGAGGTACATGCCCCCCAACCTTCATTGCATTCAACAAAGTGGATGGAATGAAGGTTCACTTTCGAGATCTTGGAAAGACTTGACTTGTAGTTTATGAGATCTTAATCAAAAGACTCAATTTGGAAAGCGGGGTGTTGCATTTGTTAATGAGGTTGACACAGTAAAAGAACTATCCTCATAACCCTTGTTTCATTTTCTTAACGAGCTTGACACAAGATCAAGAACTATGCTCGACCAAACCCAGTTTCATTTTTTAAGGAGCTTGACATAGGAAAGCAAACTATGCTCCGACCAAACCCAGTTTTATTTTTTAAGGAGCTTGACATAGGAAAGCGAACTATGCTCTGAACAAACTTCATCATCAAGAAGTTGTTGCTTCCAAGAGTGCCACTCCCGGTGGAAGGATCACATCTTGGAAGTCAGGACCCAATGCCCCCACGACACTATGCACAACGGCAACAGCACTGGATACATGCATGGGATAAGTAGCCACGTAGTTGACCTGCGGTGGGGCAGATACAACCGGTGGATAAAAACTAGGAGGGGATGAGAACTGCGTAGGAGGCACCGGGGGACTAAAGAATGATAATTGATCTATAGTCATGATTCTTCCGTCGTGTGGAAAGAAAACCACATGGAAAAGTGAAGAGACAAGGGCCCCCATGGCATAAACATAGTCACGACCAAGGAGAAGACTGAAATCTAAAGCACCTTGGGTAACCAGTACGTCTATATAGATGGTTTTTCCTCCCAAAGTAATAAGGAACTTCGGAAGGATCCCTAATGGTTGACTGGTTCCTCCTTCAAACGCCAACAGATTCTGTGCGACCGGCACAAGCTGTGGGGAGCCCAAAGCTTACCAAGAAGTGGAAGGCATAAGACTGACAGATGTACCCTCATCCAAGACAGTGCCAGGTACTGCCTTATCATAGGCCTGTACTGTAATCTGGAAAGGCACATGGGATGGAAGGCGGAAGGTGGTCAAATGACTCCAGTCGAAGGAAATGACTGAACTACTTGGTGGGGGAATCGTATGATTTCCCCCCTGCTCTGAAGAAGGACTCTCGGGATTAGTTGGGATAGGAGATTCATTTACGGACTCAAGAGAATCTGACGAGACGAGAAGAACATGAGCATGATGCTCTTCTGAAACAGAGTGATCGACGGGTGGTGAACCCGAGTCGACACTCTATCTAACCAATGGTTGGTCTGGAACATACTTATCATAGCCAGGTTCAGAAAAAGGAGGATGGATAAGAGAAGGATCTAAATCAATCTCTTTGTCGACAGGGAGAGGATTTGAAGAGAGCCTCTGATAACCAACGGGGAGTTGGGGTGAAGAAGCTATAAGACTTTCCAAAACAGCAGAAGCTTTATCCGTGAGCGGACAAAGGTGAAGGGGATGGTTGCCTTCACATAGCCTACAGGGGAATTGAATCTGCCCATTCTTCTTACCCTTGCCAGTTGATAGGGTAGCATCGCCATGAGCTTCAGAGGATGATGAGGGGTAGGTTGAATCACGAGACCATACTTCTAAGATCCTAGGAATGCTAGGACAATCATGAAGAAGATGGTCACTCTTGCACAATTTACGAGGAAACTTGACCTTCCGTGGAGGAGGAGAAGGTGGTCCGACCTGATCTGTACTCGGAGCAGTAGCTGCACTTTTAACCTCTCACTTATGAGACTTCTTCTTCTTCATCTTCTTCTTCTTCTTAGCCACCTAGTTACTTGAATCAAGACTTTCACCAGGCGAAGTAGAAGATGAAGACGTACAAACAGGCGAAGAAGGGGAGATGTCCACCTTGGAAACAACATGATGTTGTTCGGGTGGAGGAATGGATTGACCAGTAATTGAGACACCAAATTGTTGAGGAGGTAAATCCCCTCTGCAGACAGAGGCGATCCCTACTAGCCCAGATTGGGTCTAGCAAGAATCATACAATGCTACCACGCAAGTTCCTAATTGCAAATTAAAGACCAATGATGAGGGCCTACCTGGATTCCAATGCTAGTGCTTGTAGAAGAGTTGACGCTCCCGTTCCTTTGCTCCGACAGATCATGATCCCCACGATCTTCATGAATGGACACCTGCACATAAAAAGAATGACACAAACACAAACATAAAATCCAATATATGCAACTATATATCAGTCAAAAAGGATATAACTCATCATTATCACAAAGAACAATAAGAGTGGAACCATAACAATAGTCGTTTATTAATGATAAACAAAGAAGAATACAACCATAGTTCTGACGTCAGATCCTCCTTTGGCTGGGTGATCAACAGGACATGTCTTGCAAAGCTTTGTTGGGAATAGGAACAAGCTTCTCTCTCCTTGGTTATGGGACAAGAATCTCCTTACTTAGATTTGTCCTTATGGGAATGAAGAAGGCTCTTGCAGCATGAAGCTCTTGGAAACTTTACAATTCTCAATCTTTAGAACTCTGGAACTAGCTTGCCAAGGAAAATGGACAAGCTTTTATAGATGGAGGAAGGGGAGTTGGGATCATCCACAATAATCATGGGATTGGCTCTATCATCAAGGAAGCTTCCATGAGAGGTGGCAAACCACTCCCTCTCTATGGAAATCCGTAGAAAAACCACCCAACTCAAGATAGATTCAGTCTAGGAATTGGTTAGGATGAATCTTCTGTTGTTTGTTTGTTAAAAAACACCACTGATTATGGTTGGCATGAGTGTGACTCTGTGACAGAGCGCCAACTGGCGCGCCCTCTTTGGAGGATTTCCCCCATTGGCACGAGGGCTACACTATGGAACCGCGCCAATGGAAAAAGGGCTATTTTTAGGGGTTTTTAGGAGGAGATGTCTTCAGGGTAAATGAAGCTCATGTTTGGGGGAATGCAATGCAAGTGTTTGTAGGTCATGTCACTTCTCATAGGTCCCGGAACGAGTCCTCCAAGATGAAGGAGAGGGGTAGCAGGGATGGTGCCAAATTCTTGTGTAACACCAGATCACTGCAGCAATAGACAGAAGCAGCTAGAACATAATTCAAGAGACGTACACTATTTCAACAACCAAAAACCTGCATACATACGCTTCTGTGTTTGGACCAACCTACGTATATGCTATTTTTATTCACAAAACCAGCGTGTATATGTGCCTTCGCTTCACTAAACCTGCATACATATCTATAAAGGATAATTCACTCATTCAAACATTAGTTCACCCAGATTACCAAATTTATAGATTAAGCATGTGCCACATATAACAAATCAAAATCATATAAAGGTACTATTATTCAAGCCTTAAGATTTTGACCCATCAATAGAACATATCATTCCCCTTGTGCTCAGGTTCCTCCATCATTCAGATCCAGATCTGTATCATAACCCAATCACCAGTATTCCAGATCTAGCGCTTTTTCAAATATTCAATCATTCAGCTTATTCTTTGCCAAATGATCTCCTTCCTCTTTTATAGTCTTAGGCCTTTCACAATACCACAGTCCAAAACCATAGGTTCAAATACCAAGGACTAAATACCACGGACCAAAAATAAGTTCTCCCATATGTACATGCTTTTCCTTACGTGGAAGTGCGTGTATACGCATACACGCCTTTGGAATGTCTAACCTGCGTGTATGTGCGGCTTCGTCAAGGTGAACCTGCATATATATCTTTTCCTTCATTCTAAGAGCTTGAACTACGATCTGTCACCAGAGTGAGTTGCCATCAAGGACAACACCTGTGCCATAATGCCAACACTTTCTTCCCATGATGATATCCCCCTTAATCCCCCAAAGGTTGAGCCAAGACTGAGCATCCTGATGCCACTCGTGCTTGAGGCGCAGGTGGGGGTTGTTACTAAAGTTAGAAGCAATTTTTGGGAGCCTCTTAGATTCCCTATTGTGAAGCTTCTTCTTATACATAAGATAAATAAACATAGCCGCACTTTCGATGAAGGATAGGCCAACTTTGATCAATAGCATAAGATAGGGAGTATTTCGCTAGATCTTGAGGTTATATGTTATGAATTTATTTTGGATCATCTCAATATTTCTCCACGACCCCCTGGATATACTGCACCCCCAAACTTCACATCTCTATAATATAACAAAGGTGACAAGAGTCGCAAAGAGCAACCTTTTTTTACTCCAAATGTAAATATCATCTAACTTACAATTTTTTTCAAGCTCATAATAAGATTTCCAACCTCCAATAATTCTATTCTCGATGCTATAATTCCAGTTGATCTGATGAGGAAAGTCAATAACCAAATATTTATAAGAAGAAACCTGCTCAAGACAAATATAGTTATCATAGACGAAACTACCATGGGTGATCTTCTTGGATTTAATGATCATGACTTTAGTCTTGTCGGTATTAACTATCATACACATCTTGGAGCAGTGAACATTAAGAGTCTTATGCTACTTGTCTAGGTCATCATGGTATCTTTCACGAAGAATGATATCACTAGCATAAAGGAGAAGAGTAATGATAATACCAATGAGCTTGGTGCTTTTGCAGCCCAGAGTTTCCAAACACTCCTCTAGTTTATCGATGTAAATACCAAAAAGGGTAGGGGAAATGGGACAACCTTTCTTACCCCGATATTACATTTAATATCTTTAGATGACCCTTCATTGGTCTTAATATTGGAAATGACAATATCGTAAAGGCGGATAGGGAGGAATCATGATCTCTTCAAGCCTCTCTCAGAGCTTATCTCAAGGTACAATGTCGAAAGCTTTTATAAAGTCCACAGAACAACAATAGAGATCGGTTTTACTATTGCAGAATTTGTCTGTGTTTATCTTAAGGGTGAAAAGGTGGTCGATGGTTGAGTGATGTTTCCTAAAATCGGCTTTCCCTTTAGCTATTCGACCCTCATTCTCAATCCAAAGGCTAAGCTTTTTTTCCAGAATGATCACATAAAGTTTTTCTAGGATGTGGCTAATCATAATGGTCCTATAGTTAGAGGTAACACTTTTATACCCATTATTGAAGATAGGCACAATAAGGCTTTGTGTCCAAAGATTAGGGAAGCCATGTTTTACAACCAAATTAAGAAGCTTGTGGAGATGAGGAATGAGTATAGATTTTCCCATTTTAAATATCTCAACTTGGTAAACTTTAATATCTTTGTCTTTACGATTAGTGAGCTTATTAATCCCAGACTCAACATCTTCCAAAGAAAAAATAGCATCCTTAATAGGAGTGTTTAAGATGGTTCCCATGGTGTTCAGAGAGTCATACAACTTCTTAATAAAGTTATCCCAATTTGGCAAGGTGGATAGAATGATTATCTTTAGTTTTAAGAATAAGAACATTTTGCCAAAACTTTCTTGGTGCTCTTGCCTCTTATTAATATATGACCTCTTCTTACTATTAAGGAGATTATTTTATATACTTATATTCTATAGTTGAATTCTTTCATTAGGGGTGTCTATGATTTCCTTCCTAGAAATTTTACAGTATTTATCATACCAAGTATTGGAAGTTCTATTATTTTTCTTATACGAAGTCTTAGTAGAGAATTTTCTAATGGTGGTGGAAAGGGTAGTAGTAAAATGGTAATAGATTAGATCAATGTTGTTATTATAAGTTAGGTAGCCTAAATCCCTTTCCAAATCCCTCAAGAAAATGTCAACATTACTTCTATCGAAGTGAATGTAACTTTTATTTCACTGTTCTCCTGCATGTGTGTGGTATGCATAGCAGGATCGAGGGATAAAGACAAGGGTCTATGGTGAAAGACACACTCATACCCATTAAGAAGCTCAAAGTTTGTAATATGGTTGACAACATGGATGTCAGAAATAGAATAATCCACGACGATGCTACCGAGCACATGGAAAAGGTAATCAGGCCAGAGAGAGGTTGTTTACTAATACCATTACAAACGATTAGGTCCTCAGGACTATAAAGTTTGAGGAGCTCGGTGCCAAATAAGTTCTCGATTATGTCTTCATAATTTCTCTTGAATCTATTAGCTAGCTTACCATCCTCATCAAGCCATAAGAAATTGAGGTTAGAGTTGTTACATAACATAATAGATTGGGTGGTAGTAGTTTGAGCATTAAAGTCCCCAAGAAAAAGGATATTGCCATCATTCCTTAAGTTATAGATGTCTTTTGCTAAGGTATTGAAAGGACAATTCTTATCGAGGTTGTTTTCTTACAGGATGTAGAGTTGATAGGGGCGAAATAGAAGATTGCAAGAAAGATCCTATTGGTTGTAGAATCAGAGATCTCTATCCAAATGTACTGATTGAAGGGGTCAATTTTATTGAAGGCATATGTGAGAGGAAACAATGTTCCTAATATAATACGCTATACCACCAAAACCTCTCCTGAAGGATTTCATATTCCAGGTGGACCAAATAGTGAACCCGTCAAGGTGAGGGACCTTAGATTCGTCATGCTCCCAAGTTTCAACTAAATGACTAAGATCAATATTACTCAAGATCCAACTTAACATTTGAATGAGGTGGCTCTAGAGATGCACAGGACAAACTAGGTTAATGTCAATTTTCGGGTAGAGGTATCAATGGGGACCCTCGTGGGTCATTGGTATGGTTGGCAAATTTTGTGGAGTTGGGTCGAGTTCAAACCCCGCCCACTCCAAATAGCACATAACATTTTTGTTTAACCATTTTTTTTATTTTTCAAAAACCCGCACCATATGTAGGGGGTCGGGTCCGCATTGGGCGGCCCGCCTCGTACCCTCCACAATACATTAATTAAATGGGGGCTGGTGCATTATAGCTTTGGTGTTTTAGTTGTTGTACGGGCTGTGTTATATGAGGCTATCGTGTGGGTGGGGCCAACCGGACCTTTCACCGACCGTGTGTTCAACTCCTACTGGCCTCCCTAAATATGGTGACATGTATTAAGTGGTGGTTTGGGGGTGTGGGCTAGGTCCACCGGAGGTAGCCCATGCCCACCCCATATAACATTATGGTTACGCACATAGTGGGAGGAGGGTTTGGCAGGGTCATGGCAGCCAACCCAATATTTAAATAGTGTGGTGTTGGTAAGGGTTGGAGGGTTAAAGACATACAGGACAAAGAGGGTTTATGAATGGTCGAAAATCAAAGTGCTCAAAATAACTTCGACCCAAGAACAGAGCGTAGATCTCGTCGTCCTGATCACGGAGGTGTGAACTGTTCGTCAATCTGAGCTCAAATGAGGAATAACGAGCCAGTCACAACTTTAGTCAAAGTTGGGTTGTGGGCCAGGTTTAACTATCCTACAATTTGACCAACCTCAAGGCATGAAACCTAGCTCCTGAAATTAGTCGAAATTGCGGCCTCATTAATTTGACCAATAACCCTTATTTTCTAAAGTTTTAAAAATCCCTTCTATGTTTAATAAAAACTAAAAAAATATGTATAGGTGAGGTGGTGAGCCACCACCCCCACCACCCCAAACCATATTACATTTAAAAAAATTGTTATTAAGATTGGGCTGATAGGCCGTGACCCACATCAGCCCACCCAACTGCACCAGCCATAAACAAAAATTATATTTAATTTTGGGTCGATGGGCCATTACCCCCACCGACCCTCCAACCAACACCACTCTATTTAAATATTGGGTTGGTGGCCATGACCCCGCAAAACCCTCCTCCCACTATGTGCGTAACCATAATGTTATATGGGGTAGGCGTAGGCCACCTCCAGTGGACCCGACCCACACTGCCAAACAGCCAGTTAACACATCTCACGATATTTAGGGAGGTCGGTGGGAGTTGAACCCATGGCCGGCGAGAGGGCCCGCCCTGCCCATGTGGCGGCCTCCTATAACACAGCCCATACAACAACCAAAACACCAAAATTGTAATGCACCAGCCCCCATTTAATTAACGTATTGTGGAGGGTATGGGGCAGGCCGCCCAATGTGGACCCGACTCCCCGGATATGATGCAGGTTTTTTTAAAAATAAAAAAATGGTTAAACAAAAATGTTATGTGCTATTTGAAGTGAGCAGGGTTTGAACCCGACCCACCTCCACGCAATTTGCCAACCATACCAACAACCCACGAGGGTCCTCATTGATACCTCTGCCCAAAAATTTACATAAACCCAATTTTTTTCAGTATAGCATGGCATAACCAGGAGTGGGCACGAATTTCAAGACAAAGGAGGCAGAATCTTAGAACGCAATTCGAGGCAGCATTATGCAGGAGGGGTGAAAATTCACTTTGTCAGATTTTGACAAATTTTATATGGTTCCAACACTTCTCGACACCACAAACACAATGGTGTTGTTCCTGTCTCCATCAGGGTTCTACATTTTTCAGCCATTTTCAGTATGAGGGTGGCACCATGATTCCTACAAAAACGGGGAGCGGAACCATGATCCTTGAAATTTTCCCGAGGAGGTAATTTTTCTCCATGTCGGAATATAGTCAAGTTTACAGTCATTTTTCATGGTTTTCCATAGGGATTGCAATGGCAAGGTCAGAACCGTATTTCGAGTTGTAGATTTCCAGTCCACCCATGGAGCAGAATCTTTGAGGAATCTAGGGGGAATCTAAAAGATTCATTGAGCCCCAGATTCTCAACTTCTCAGAATTCAGAGATTGGACAATTGATTTTGCACTATTCAACGTCGCAAATCTGATGGTGCGTTCAAATTTTTCATTCACTCATTCTATTCTTCAGCCACTTTCTAAGTGGAATGCAGGTGTCAGCATCCATGTGCAAGCAGTCATGCAATTGATGCCGTGAGATCGTTGGCGGCCATGACCCCACCAAACCCTCCTCCCACTATGTGCATAACCATAATGCATATTCGATGGGCGTGGGCCACCTCTAGTGGACCCGACCCATATCCCCAAACCACCACTTAAAACATGTCGTCGTATTCAAGGAGGCCGGTGGGAGTTGAACCCATGGCCGATGAGAGGGCTGGCCCCGCCCATGCAGCGGCCTCATATAATGCAGCCCATACAACAATCAAAACATCAAAAATGTAATAAACCAACCCCCATTTAATTAACGTATGGTAGAGGGTATGAGGCAGGCCACCCAATGCAAACCCAACCCCCCAGATATGATGTGGGTTTTTTAAAAATAAAAATAAAAAACGGTTAAACAAAAATATCATGTGCTTTTTGGAGTGGGCGAGGTTTGAACCCGACCCACCTCTACATAATTTGCCAACCATACCAACGACCAACGAGGGTCCTCATTGATACCTCTGCCCAAAAATTTATATAAACCTAGTTTTTTTTAGTATAGCGTGGAGGAACCAGGAGAAGGCATGAATTTTGAGACAGAGAAGGTAGAATATTGGCACACAATTCGAAGCAACATTATGTAGGAGGGGTGAAAATTCACTATGTCAGATTTTGACAAATTCTATATGGTTTCAACACTTCTTGACGCCACGAACACAATGGCATTGTCCATGTCTCCATCAAATTTCTACATTTTTCTGCCATTTTCAATATGAGGGTGGAACCATGATTGCTTCAAAAACAGGGAGCAGAACCATCATCCTTGAAATTTTCCTGAGGTAACTTTTCTCCATGTCGGAATATAGTCAAGTTTACAGTCATTTTTCATGGTTTTCCACAGGGATCGGAATGGCGAGGTTAGAACCGCCTTTTGAGTTGTAGATTTCCAATCCATCCATGGAGAAAAATCTTTGAGGGATCTGGGGGGAATCTAAAAGATTCCTTGAGCCCCAAATTCTCAACTTTTCAGAATTCAGAAATTGGACAGTTGATTTTGCACTATTCGATGCCACAAATCTGATGGTGCATTCAGATTTCTCATTTGCTCATTCTATTCTTCAGCCACTTTTCTAAGTGGAATGTAGGTGTCAGCATCCATGTGTGAGTAGTCATGTGATTGATGTTGTGAGATCATTAGTCCGAGCAGCTTCAAGAATCTGACATCCACTTCTTTAGATGACCCTTGGTTGTGAGTTATATGCAATGCTCATGTACTTATTTTGCTATGCATTGCGCTGCACAGTTCCTTGATTGATGTTTGATGTGGGATCCTATTTCTTACTCATTTTTACGATTCCTGCTTGATGTGACGCAGAATTGCCTATGTGATGTACTTGTTGTCATGATTCATCATGTTGTGTTTTGAGATCCCTTTGTTGTATGTTGATGGGATACTCATGTGTCGCCATGCATGTTTGCTTTGTGATGCCTTTTATGCCATGTTGGTGGGATGCTCATCGTGCATGCGTTTTGTGTCATACTGATAGGAGTCTTTTGATTGAGAGTTCCTGTAGCGGAACATCTCTTAGAGCCACTCTTGCGTGACGGCATTTTCCTTGCATGATAGTGACACCATCTCTTGTGTACATCATCACTATTGAAAACACTTAATGTAGCGGCCTACACCATCTTGACACCGAGGCCTGGAGACATAGTCCCCAATGGATGAAGTCCATTATCAACGTCTTGAGTTTATGTTGCTGATGATTGTCATGTTCCTCTTCTTTTTAGCATGCAAATGTATTCATTAACGTCCTTTTAAAAATGAAATTTAACACATCACAAAAGTAAAAGGTCTTGGAAGGGTCCTTTGTCACACCCGAACCGGGATCAAGACCTTTACACCATGGAAAACCATGACAATTCTAGAAGAGGATCCAAAGTGATTCTATTCCCTATTTGTCACTCGTGTTTGGGACTCTATCTCTAATAATAACTTTTATATTCCTAATGATTTCCCATTTCACTTATTTTCTTGCCTCCTTGACCTTCTGGAATGAAATCTTTATTTATAAAGATTTCTGTTCCTTTTAGGCTTGGGGATTTCCTAAGTATATCTAATTTATGGTCATTACAATTGACCTTGACATAGATTAGTCTATTTTTATGCTCAAATATCTTTCCTACCCTTATTTCTTTGGTGAGATAACTTGTTTGAATTTGAGATTTTGTTTTTAATTGTTCTTTAACTAGTTCTAATGTGTCTTCACTGTTTTTTTCTTCATACCAGTGAGGTGCAAGGCTATTTTGTGGCACTCATTGTCGAGTAGAATTAGTTTATTAATTTCTTCTTGTATGGGTTTAATATCTAATTTATTCTTCCTGTTATTTAGGGTTGAGTTATTATATAGTTGTTCTTTAGATTTTTAATATCGCTTTTCAAAGTGACCTTTTCTTTAACCATTGCTTGTTTGTTATGTTCGATTTCTTGAATTCCATATTTCATTCCTTGGAATTGAGTCTTGAGTGAGATTATTTTATCTTCTAAGGATTTGTGGTTATTGTCAAGCATTACAGTTAATTCTAGTTTAAAATGGTTTTCTCTTTCTTCTCTTCATCTTTCTAGAGATTCAATGTACTCATAAAGACTCGCTAGGGTAATATTACCTGGTCTCCCTTTGCTAGAGGGGTTTTAGAAAGGTGAGGAGAAGTACTCGTAGTGGAAATAAGCAAAAATTAACAAGAGGAGAGTAAGTGGGAATGTATGCACCTGTCACAGTTGTTTGTAGCAGTATTTTAATGCCGATTTAATTGGATGGAATGTTTTTTGGAGAGACCATTGAAGAAACTGCCACAGAGAGGTGCAAGGCTTCAGAAGTTATATGCAAGTCTCATACACAAATATCAGTCATTATATGTGTTTCCTCAGACCTATAGTCCTCTTAGATTCACTTCAATAGATCTTCCAAAATTCAACAGAAACCCTAGGTCTGTGGTAGAACTTGTTTCTATACTACTTCGCCTGATTTCATTCTTCTGATGGAAGGTGAATCCAATAGAGGGACCTTCTTCAAATGGAAGTTTTGTTATTGTAATTTATAGAAGAAAGGTTGCAAATATCAAGAAAACCCAAAATTTAATAGGCTATTGATTCAACTCTCAAAAATTTGTATTGAATTCATAATCATTTAATAGAAAACTTGCAAATTCACAAGTTCAAAAAATTTAACCCATTGGAAGAATTAGATCTTTCGGCATGTATAAAGTGCAAATCTCATACTACATCCGAATTTTAGGATAAACTTTGTTGGTCCAAGGATATGAGTGCTACAAATTTTGGTCTACTTCTACAGCAAGACCAAGAGACCTTGTAGTCCTGCAATTTGACTTCAATGCATATTGAGTTGATATACCTCAAAAAGGATCAAATATGCTTGCAATCCTTCGTTGGTTGAAACTATAGAGTGATCCCATTTGATGCCCTAATTAAGGTCGAGCCAACCAATAGATAATTAACTTCACCTTCATTGATATGAGATTAATTAGCATGTACAGGGTTTGTAGAACCAAAACATTCTATTCTTTTGAAACCAAAAATTATTTCGTTTACCACTTCTCTTGTCAAGACCATAGAAGAATTAACATAGTCTTCAATTACCTCCTGATATGTGATATATCACAACAAACTATCTGAATTATTGTAGGGTACGGTGCCTATCACCACAAGATATGCAAACCGCACTAAATATATATTTAGTAATAAACATAATTCTTTTAAAGTGATTATAATAATAATTTATTAATATTATAATTAATTATCAAATAAATTATAATTATTAAATAATTATTATAATATAATATTTCATTTTAACAATTATAATTATAATTCAAATATTATTGACTTTTACTTTTTAGTTCTTGTTAGTTATATTTTTCAAATTATTTCCCCTTAATAAGATTTTTTAATAATATTTTAAATTTTCAAATAAAATTAATTTAAATATTATTTTTCAAAAACAAGTCGTTTAGTATAGCTGTTACTTAGAAAGGAGGAATCACATTCTGGTGTAGAGCTCATGAGCAAAGGAAAATGACAGACTAGGGTTTCTAACACATGCTTATGTTGGTGTCCAGGTAGGGGTGATTTATCTACCTAATTCTGACATTAATCTTATCAATCTGGGTGCGTATTCTTTCAAGGCAATGCACAAGGTATATGCAGGGAAAAATGCATAATCTTTCCCAACCAAGGGTTCATGGTTTAATATTCAAAACATAAATGTAAGATTAACAATTTATAGAACTACAGAAATAATCATAACAATAAAGAACTGTAACAACACACATAAACTGATAAATCACACACACACAAAGGCGCAACACATGATCAAAAGAGCGGGCCCAGCTCTTTGACCAGGGCTGCATTAGCCATGAAGAGGATTAGAACAACATAATGGATGATATTTT
>APFE030434541.1:0-12687 GCA_000404065.3 Pinus taeda | reverse complement strand
AAAAAAAAAAAAAAAAGAAAAAAGAGAAAAAAAGAGAGAAAAAAAAGAAAAAAAGAAAGAAAGAGGTTTATTCTCTGAAGAATTATTGCAAGTTGCAGGAATACAGTGCAGAAAAGAAGGTTTCCCAAAACGAGGACAGGGGTCCGTACCAAGTTACTAGGCATCCTCATAGACACTCCCTCCATGGACACTCACGTTTTCAGGATTTGGACACAATCTGGTCGAGGTTCAACATCCTACAGGATGTTTCAGGACTTTCTACAAGAAGTTCTACATTTCTACAGGAAACATCCTGTAGAGCTTTTGGGCAGGCCAGAATTGATTTTGGAGAGGGATTTAAAGCTTGAAATCTGTCGATGGGGCATGCAGCCACCCCTTTCTTCCGTCCACCACTTGTTTCATCTCCTTCCACCGCCATTGCAACAATCTGGTTATGTATTCCTGCACAGTCATACAAGAGTTTTGTTTCCTCAGATTAATTTTTTTTTTTTTCCTCCAAGTGACAAATCAAGCATGCAGAGGCTCGGACACTCTACCTGTAAAGGCTCCATCAGGACCCTTCATCCGTGAATGCAACCCTGCTCATTTCATCATGCATTCCAGGAGGAGAAGCAGCTACAAGGTTTTCTACAGGAATCCTGTAGCAGCTGATCCGGCTGGAGCACATACTATGGAGACACCAGCAGCTCAAATCAGATGGAGCCGGTGCATGCAGCATTTACAACCAGAGGGTTGGGTCCCGAAGTCTTGCATACAACATCATCCAATGAAAAAGAAGCTCCAACACCCGTGCATGAAGCAACAACGATAAAATCCATCATTCCACGTCCCGAAGCCTGTAGAACACATCCACAGCCACACAGGTAAGTGTCTAACCTTATTTGTCAAATTACATAGACTATACTCTGAAATTTGCATGACTGTGAAATGTGTAGATTGGACAAGTTCGGTGGCCAGTCAAATGGCCACCCACAGCCAGTCGGATGGCCTCGTGGGATCCGAACAAGCCCGGTTATGCCAAAGAGACAGGCAGTCGACACGTGGGAAGTGTCCAGTCGGGGAGAATCGACAGTTTGGAAGAAATGGTAGCGATTAATGGGAGAGAAAGGATTTGGTGGTCAAAGACACGCCGAAGAATGATGGTCGTGATGTTGGCTAACGGATCGGCCTAGATAGCTCACCCCCGCGACATGAATTGCGCAGTAATTCAAATTGCTCAGCCGAATAACTCACAATGAACTGCTGTCATTTGCACTTACAACCGTTTTGCAGCAGAGTACGCATCCTCCTCCTCTACAGTTTGTTAGCCCGAGCTTCTCAGCCCATTCCAACATCCTCCCGTGTCCCAGACTTGTCCAGAAGCACCGTGACATCCTCCAGAAGCCGGAAAAACTTTCTATAGGAAGGAGCTCTATAGGAAACCTGACATAGTAGAGAAACCTGGACTGTCTACGTCGAAGTTGGTAATTAGAAGAGAGGTAGGCCCAAACACATCATTCCCATGCATAATATTTCGAAAGGTGTTGAATTCGACGTGCTGGAGTAGGAAAATTAAAAGCAAGTTTGCGTGTGAGTCAAAATAGCAGTTTACTTGTGGTTGAATGAAATTTCTTCGTTGGTTTGCGTCCAAGATTTTCTCCACGGGTCCTAAAGAAAATTCCCCCTGTAGAAAAGTTAAAAAACTATCAGGGCTAACCTGTGTGAAAAAAACGTGAATTTTACATGGTTATATGTATGATGGGGGGTGGAAATTGAGCTCTGCACTCTGTCTAGGGAAACCAAAGTCTTCCTTCTGTACACGGGCAGTCGAGTTTTTAAAACCAAGGAATTGATACAAAGTGACCTGAGGGGTACTATATTCAACGTTCTGAGGAGGAAACCATACACAAAATTCCCCTTCTGATCAAAGCACAAGCGAAAACATAACATTTTTCACCATGCCAGGAGGGTTTATCAAAAGGGAACCCTCAGATTCCAAGAAATTGCGAGAAACTCCTCAGGTGGTAGACCTATTTACCCGTGCAAATTGGATGACCTTCTGTGACAAAATTCAACGTCACGATGATGAAATAACAGTGGAGTTCCTAAGGTCCCTGAAGTCTAAATCAAAGACACTAGCCACTGTAAATTTCAGAGGGTTCACCCTAAAGCTCACCCCACAACTCATTAGCAAAGTCACTGATCTGCCATTAGGGATACCCTGGGATAAAGAGGAAAGGAAATTGGGCCAAAAGGCCAAAAATGAATTCTTCCTACCAGAGGAACAATTTTCAGAGGATAAGAATGGGGTCCGGAGAGCCAGCCTACAGCCATTTTGGATTGAGGTCAACCTTCAAATTATGAAATATATTACTTGTGATAGGTGGTTCAGTATTTTATATGGTTATCACTTCCGTTTGCAAACTGAACTCAGGCACAAGATCGATTTACCCACAGAACAAAAGTTAAGCATCCCATACTTTCTCCTACAATCCTTGATTGTGGCACAAAACTAAAGGAAGGGACACCAGACCAGCTGGCCCATCATGGGCTTATCAAGCTTCTAGTAGAAGATGCACTCCATACATATACTCTCCCTCTCTCCTGGGAGATTTTTCGCAATATGTCTAAGGATGATGATATCCGAATTTTGGTCGAGGAACTCACTTCGTCTAGCAACAAGGAGAAGGAGCACATTGAGGCAGAAAAGAAAGCCAAGGGTCAGGAAACCCCAGGCAGACCACCAAAGCAAGGACAAAAATAGAAACGAGAGAAAGGCCAAGCTGCTGAGGCCAAAACTGTGGGTGGAAAAATGACACAAACACCCAGGGAGAAGAGATTGCAGTGCAGGGCAGAAAGGACTGAAAAAGTCCAAGCAAGTGAAGGCACACCCAAGGTAGCCATAGCCAAACTAAAGGAGAAGGCACCCCCAGCCAAGCAGGCCAAAATAGTGCAAACTGGTTCTACAGGAAGCCAGAAGGCCATTTCTATAGGAAGCCCAAAAACTGCTTCTATAGGAAGCCAGAAAACAGTCAGCACAAGACTTTCTACAGGAAGTCTGGAAAAAGGTAAAGGGCAGGAAGAATCTCCTGAGATTCTAGCTAGGGAGGCAGCAGCTATGTTGGCCACCCTCAGCACATCTCCAAAGCAAGAAGAAAAGTGGAAGAGGGAGTCTTCCATGTATTTTAAGGCAAGAAGAAGCACGAGGATAAAAACTGGAAGACCAAAGGAGAAACAGTCCAAAGGACCAATTACAATTGTAGACACCCCATCCAAACAAAAGACATCCATCACCTATGAGCGGGGAAGCCTGAAGACATCCACATGGAAAGAAAGGATGGAAAAGTTGAACTCAGAGGCCTCTCTACAGGATGTTAAGGCTATTCTACAGGAAACATTGGGTAGGCTAAAGGAGACCGAAAAGATGGAGGAAAAAGAAGCCAAGTCATCATTGGAGGAAGAGAAGGCTTATACCATTGTGGAACCAAGCCCCCAGCCTAGCCTAGGCTCTTACTATAACTTCTTAGAGGCCGAGAATATCATTCCCCAAAAATTCATAGTGCCACTTTTCCTTACACTAGAGGAAGAAAGAGTGAGGACCCACACTTGGATGAAGATTGCTAAATCCAATGGTGTGGTAGATATAGGTCCTCTGGAGGAAAAGCTCAAGGAGGCCCAAAAAGAATTGGCAAGGGTACGACATGTGGAGAGCTACCAGCAAGCCAAGCTACAGGAAGAAAATGAGCTTCTTAGACAGTAGCTACAGTTGCAGGGACAAAAGAAGGAAGATAGGCCTCACCTCTATTAGCTAGCTATACCAATAGGTTTCATTTTTCATGATTGGCAGGGGAAGTGCCAATATGATCTACTTTGGTGATACAAAGATCTCATATTCTTGTGGAAGAAGTATGCTTGTTTTGGTTGATGCTGCCCTACTTCTGGATGGGTGATCCAACAGCCTAAGCTGGATCATGCCATGTTTCAAATTTTGTTGTTTATTAGAGAAAGAAACCTATCCAAACAGCTCAATCTTGGCAGGTAAAGTAGATAGGTAGAGGAAAAAGGTTCCCAACTGCTTAATCTGGGGCCTTGGAAGCAATAAGGGTAGCTTTAGATAGAGAATCAAATGAAAAAGCCAAAGGAAAAGAAAAATCACAAAAGCTTTTGCAAATCTAAGTGCATCCTCCTTGGAGTAATGAAAAATGCTAGGAAATAGAGTGGGTAGGTAGAGGGGGTTGCAGAAAGTTTGGTTCATGGCATTGCACTGACCTAAAGCAAAGGTAAAAACATGGTGCTAGTACAAATGGCCTATTTACAATAGTCTTGCAGAAGCTTAATGGAGCATGTCTAACTTCCAAATCACCCCCTATCACATTCATAACTAACATCCCTATGCCACCCATGTACACAAGGAAAATCAAAGTCTTTTGTTGGTTCTAGTTTCTTTAATAGCCACATTTTTTGTGCAAATATTCTTTTCATTTTGATCTACTTCCTAAAGCTAAGTTGATTTCATCAAAACTTAGCACTCCCCCCATCCACCTCTTTCACTCATATTAACTACTAACCTATCACTATGTAACTCCTTATACCCCCTATTCCCCCTACTACTATGTAAAACTTCGCAAAAAACCCAAAAAATCTATGTATCCCCTTCCCCGAGCATTATAGCTCTATGTATGACTTTGAAGGTCTTCAAGTGCTAAAACATTTAAGAACAACCCAAAGAGTGGCAAAGAATTAATCCTGGGATTAATCCGAGATTTGCTCAGATTAATAACCTTAAACCCATTTTGCGAATAAACCTTGAAAAAACCAGAAAAAAACCCACTTTTATAAAGTTTCCGCCGGGCCCGCAGTTAAAGAAATAATGATATTTTATTCCTCCCCATACTTCGTATTGCACGCGCATGTTATCGACCCATCGACCGTCGGATCTGGATTTCCCATCCGATGGCCCACATGATATCGGATGGGCCTCCATGTCCGAAAGATACCTTTCGAGAAACTGTCAGAGGGTGACGTCAGGCCTCCGCCACGCGTCAACCCTAGATTCTCTCGGAGTGCCTTCTGACAATACCGCGACCGTATAGAAGGCTGTCTGAGAAAACCCGCTTACCACTCTACAATACCGCCTGCCCAAGCCCGCCCACGTCACTCCCACTCAGCGCCCTGTCAGCACCCCTGACCGCCAGCGCTCCTACGTGTCCGCCATCTGCGTAATCCCCATGGACCACTCACAGACTGCCACGTCATTTGATGACATCATGTTGACATCACCCGTCCCTGACCCCACCTGATGACGTCATCCAAAAAGCGCACCAATACCCAAAAAGCCCATATTTTAGCCAATTTTCGCGTTTTTTCTCACTTTTGCTGAATTGAACTACTGTGCACCTCTGCATGTAATTTACGACCACCTATTGCCAACCTGCAAAAATCAACCTGAAGGATGCTGCCACCTCCCACCCGCCTACATTTGCGACCATTATCGGCAATTCACCAGGTATTTTCCCAAAGAATCCCCTCAAGGCTTGCTTCTGTCCATAATTCTACAACACTCAATTAACAAGAGTAATTACAACCAATTTACCAGTAAATTCCTGGTAAACCAGCACTCCTTCATAGTTGCAGGGTCGAAATTCACCTGCTAAACCCATATACAGTCAGCGTTTCCTAAATTCCTACTATGTCCGCGCATTCATGGACTGAAAACCTGAAAGGCATAATTCACCGGGAAAACAGAGTGGACAGTCCCTGCAGTCCCTTAATTAACCCCTTTTGAGCATTCTACACCATTGGTCACCACCGTTGCCTCATTTTTCGTTACAATTGGTTTTACTTCTGCCAAATTAGCCCTCTGTGCTCTCCTGCCCACTGAAACCAGTTCCACTACAAACTCACAAATACTACCCAGCCATGGAAACGCCAGTAGCCCTGAATGTTCAGCTTCTGAATGCCCCACACAGAAAGCTAGAGTGGAAGGCCTTGGGGGATAGAGATTACCAGATGTTAGACTGCATGGCCATGACAACCAAATTCAATATTCACCTGATGAATGAGTTAAAGGCCCAATATCTCAGTGGGGCTGATACCTTAGGAATTTGGGACTCCCACATACTCATTTACAACCTTCCTCAAGTCAATGTCCTCCCAGACTTGATAAACCAATGCAGGTCGAGCTATGACCCCTGTCAGAGAGTCGTCCTCAGCTCTTCAGGCTCAGTATTGTTCCATATCACCCCTAAGGCCATCAATGAAATGCTCCACTTCCACACCACAAAACCCCTAACTCCTCTCTCCATCCATGATTTGATAACGAAAGGGGGCAAGTTGTCCAGTGATTAGATTGCCAGGATTAATCAATTGTTTATTCAGCCTCAATATCAATCTATGAATACTGCCCTTCCCATAACATATCAGTATCTCAATGAGCTGGGCAAAATGCTGGTGGAGTTGATCAGTTACATCCTGGGTTATGGGTCATATGAGGATCTGGATGAAACCATTATGGCCATGCTGTCCATTTTCTCCCCAGGAATGCCTCCTGTTGTACATTATGATTTTACCACTTTTATTGCCAACAGGATTCATGAGCAACTAATGAATCTAGAAAGGGAAAAGGTGTTTAAATACACCAGGTACATATATCATTTATTCTTGTTCTATTAGCCTCATGCCTTCCCTGTCCCTCTCAAAAATCTAGATGCCCAGGGAAGCCCAAGGTCGGTTGTGTTCTGGTTTTCAGTCTGCCATATTCTAGCTTATTCACCTTACACCTACTATGAATTCATTGACCTTTTCATCCATCCAGCTATGACCTTGTTATTGGGTGTCCCTCCTCCCAGATTGATAGAGGAAATGCAAAGAATTCTTCAACTCTCAAAGGCCTACAACATTGGTGATTGGTATTTTTATCAACACCATAGAATAATTAGAGTATATGGCTGTGAATTGAATCCCTATAGGCTGCCAAGATATGTCCCTATGAGACTCTTTGCCCTAGACTACTTCAGGTAGTTTGGAAATGCAGACTATGTCCATTTCCAAAGTAAAAACAAGAAGGTGCAACTAAAGGTGAGAAATCAGCTGGGCCCTTTTCTGTACAATAAGAAGGAGGAAGGATGGAAGGAAGTTGATAGGATCCTAGAGACCCTCAGACTTCAAACCAGTTTCAAATGGGTGCCTTATGACCCCAATCACTTCATTTCCCTTAGGAGGATAAAATACAAATTGGGTGGCTATGCTCATGTGAAACTGCCTCATATTGAGCATTATGCCAATGCCCTAAGCTGGAAAGAAGGCACCTTAGAAGAGCCAGTTGATAAAGAAGAAATGCTATGAAGAGAAGCAAGCAACCTTGAAAAAGATGCTGACTTGGAAACTTGTGGGCAGTTTTCTTCCTCCTGTGAAAAGCAAATTGGAGCAGCTGCCTCATCTTCCACAGCCTAGCAGCAAGCAGCCGGAGTTTCCCAACAGGAAACAAACAAAGATAAAGGTAAGCAAGTGGAGCAGGAACAATCACCTCCTAGGACAGAGCAGCAAACAGAATAGCAAGTAGAAAAGGAGATTGAACAGCATGAAGAACATCAAGAAGAGGGGCAGCCTATGCAGCAAGAGCAAATGGTTGAAGCCCCAACACCCAATGAGAAACAGGCTCAAGAGAAAATGCCTTCTCGGCAAGAAAAGGCATTGGAGGCCTCAGTGCTTCAAACTCCACAAAAGGAGGAAAAGGGAAAGAAGAGGGACAGAGAGCAGGAGACTCCCCTCACCATGTCAACAAATCAAGGGGAGAAAAGGCAGAGATTAAATCCCCTCTCTGAGGAGTAAATGCCTATGGGGCAATCGTTGGGAATGGGCCCACCAAGTATGGAGGCATCTGCCAGTTCCTTTCAGCAGGAACAAGAGAGAACTATTGGAGGAGAGGTCAGCTCCTCAAGCCACAAAGGAGAACAGAGGCAGGCATCAAGCAACAATTTATTGAGATCAAATAGGAGAAATGAGCCACTCAGGCTCCAAAATCTACAACCAGTGCTGAAGATGGCCCCACCAATCAACAAAGGCTTATGTCAGCCTATGACATCACAGAAGGAAAAATGACCATGAGTCATTTCATGCCCACCATGCTGCAACCACAGTCAGCTGCAGACTATATAAGAACCAACCTTGAGGTTCTTGCAAAAGACATCCACCCTATGGACCAAATAGAGCTTCACAAGCAAATGGGTGAGATGTCTATGCAACATTGGCAAACAAAACAATGTTGGCGAATAGGTTGGAAAACAACCTAAATAATACAACTGCCCAACTTGAGTTGGAGAAGGCATCCTCCCTGGCCAAAGACAATAGGATCAAGTCTTTGGAAGATATAATTATAGAGCTTGGGCATGACCCCAAGGACCCAAAAGCCATACAATCGCTACTAAAGATAAGAGATGCAAACCTTGCAGCCCTAAGAAGGAAGGTGAAGCTCCCAGCAACCATTCACCCCCAAACAGATGAGGTTGCTCAGCAAAGGCAAGACCAGGAGGTAGCTACATTGCTGGTAGCACTGCACAAGCAACTAGTGCAGATAGAAGGGAGGCTGGAGGACACAGAGCCTCCACTGCAGGTAGCCCTGCAGCAGAAAGAGGGAGGCCAGACTTCTCAGCCCCCTCCAGAGGTTATAAGCCTTGAGGAGCCCCCAAAGATTACCCCTCCTCCCATAGAACCGGCAGCACCATCAACATCAACAGCAGCACCAGCACCAACTATAGAGCAGGCTCTGAGCCTCCACATGCAGAAATTGATGAGTGAGATCCAGGCCCTCGAAGCCCAGATGACAGAACTGAATGGGGCCAAGGAGAATTTGGCCAAGCTAAATGAGAAGTATGACAAATCAAAATAGAATGTGGCTAAGAAAGGGAGAGAAATAAAAACTCTCAAAGAAAGGATAAAGAAGTTGGAGAAAGAGCTCACCCTTGACAAAGTGGTGGCTGAGATCACGACAGTTTTTTGGACCCACATTGGCCAATCAATAACGGATCAGTGGAAATACATTGAAACTATTCATGAGCAAATGGAGCTCATAGGCAAAGCACAAAGGGAAGTGCATAGAGCAAGGGCATCTCTAGGCAGTATGCCTGAGATAGCCAACAGAATGATTAATGTGCTTAATAACCGGACAGGTCCTCAGCTGGCAGCAATTGGGATCTCCAACAGGACAGAAACTATCCAGCTAATAAAGAGGGTCCTCACACTGAAAAGCCTGGTGCAGACATTGGATAGAAGAAGCCAGTACATGCAAACAGAGGTCAATAGGTTCATGGACAAATTTGCAGCATTACAAGGCAGAGGTCTTCCTAGCTTGCTCAACAGTGCAGGAAAACTTCTATCACATGAGGTTTATGCAAAGAGGGTGAACATATTTGCCACCAATCAGATCAGTCAAGGATCAAGCAGCTCACAGGTAACAGGGCCAGCATCTGGGTAGAGTCTCTATGACAGAGTAGAGAATTTATTTTTTATTATGAATGAGATCAGCCATTTATTTGAAGTGCCTCCGAACTTCTACAAATACACAAAGGAAGATGAGACTTTGGATGCAATTTTGAGGCCTCAATTGCCTACACAGGAATGGTGGACCTCAATGATACAGTTATTATTATAAACAAGGGGTTTTCATGAAAGTTTTGTCATTAAAATATATAATTTATCATATTCGGAAAGTATGATGCATATACTATGACTGAAAAAGGTGGAATGAGCCAACTCAGCAGGAAGATCCGGCCACCAAAAGCAACAATGACAACTACAGGTAACAGGGTCGAGAAAGCTATAGCATGACAGAGTATAAAGACACATCATTCACATCATTCAGCATTAAAGCAGAACACTCAACCGACTCAGTCTCCTCCAAAGGTCAAGAAGAGGCCTGCCAGCATTAAAGACCATTTATCTCACATTTAGAGTAGCAATAACTTTCTTATCTGATATTTTGTAAAGTTGGTGAGCATAGTTAATCTATCAAATGACTCAGCATTCAGATATTTTGTAAAACCTATTGTATATATTCCCCCTCGAACAAACTTTCAGGGGTTGGTTTTTGTTGTTCTCTTATGAAGAAATGAGAACTCAGCTGTAACTTTCAGAAGGATGATATAAATAAAGCTTGGAGTTTACAGGAACTGAGTCTTACTGGTGCATGCTATGATTGGAACCATTGAATGCTAGAGGATTCTAGTGCTATGGCTTAATATAATAAGTGTTTCTCTATCTCTGTTAATGTTCTGTTATTTGTTTTAACTCATAACTCTCACATGTTTTTCTAAATCTAGGAAAGAAAGAAAAAGAATAGCTCAGGATTTGTCCGTGGAGACACCCTGATCTCAATCTATCTTCACTATAAATGTTTTCTACAATTTCAGTTGTTTGAATTGGAATTCTTAACTGCTCCAATAAGCTATGAATATCTCACAGTCACTATTTAGTAATTCATTTATGCTACTAAGTAGAGATTGTTGTTCAAATTTGTATCACACTGTCTGTAACTCCACTTGCCATTGTTTCACTCACTAAATCGGAAAATTATATTAACAATAGCCATCTAGCCTTGCAGCAAAACTTTCTCCATCACAGGCACTAGAACTATCTCACATTTCTGACTCCATATGCCCAATGGATTAGCATCTTCTGCACATTTCATGCCCTTCTTACAACAATAGTTCACCAACCAAAGTCTCAAACAAAAAACTAAAACTCTTAACTAGCCTAAAATCTTCACAAAACAGAGCCAAAATTTAAAGAGAGAGCCCTCTCTGATTATAGGTAGGCTAGGACCTATAATCCAAAGCTTGGTTAGTGGTTACCCCGGCCGTATTCCCTTGGGAGTCATAGGAAACAACCTGGGTGTTAACATAAATGGCGACTCCACTGGGGAAAACCTCAGGATTTTCTAATTACTGCATATTTCCTAAAGCTGCAGGGGAAGCCTGAAAGTTAGCCAGGAAGCCTTCAAAACTGTTTCTATTTTACATTAACAAGTTTACATAAAAGATGCTTCTGTCTATCTTCATTCTAGTTTTGAGACATACACAGCCATTCCAAAATCTTGTCTAAGCCCTTGCAGATACAAGAAAATTCTAAAAATACTCAAAAAAACAATTCAGAAGTTGGCTCCCAAGAAGAATCCACGGTATACAAGGTTAAATCCTAACCCCAATCCACCTACTGTTTTTGAAAACCCTAACACAATCCCTAAAATCATCAGGAAGCAGCAAGGGCAGGAAAATCCTACTGATTTGAGTCCTGAGACAGTTTACCCTAACTCTGTTCCTACTCCAATCAAAGTTCTATTCCGGTCTACTCCTAATTCCCCTAGTTCACCATCCACATCTTAGAGCCCTCCTTTCACACCTTCATCCACTGCACATATTCCCTTGAACAACACTGTAGTTTCTACCATAACTATTACCCCGGTTTTACCAATCGTTCCTGTTAATCCTATAAACCCAGCAAATATGGCTAATAGATATGCGCCCCTGCAGTTACCTGCTAATGCTGCAGCCCTACCTCATGACTACCAATCCAAAATCTCATACTTTGACTCCACTGGCCCTTTCACAGCTATTCAACATACCAGAAGGATGCAAGATCATTTTGAGAACTATGAAATTGATGATGACAGTGTGAGAATGAGAATTTTTGTTCAGAGCCTGACAGGTGATGTAAGAACCTGGTTTAGATCACTCACTGCAAATACTATAACAACTCCTGATGAGCTTTATCAAGCCTTTACTAACAGATGGGAAAAGAAAAAAGATCCCTTGCACATACTGGGTGAATATGATACAATCAAGCGAGGTCCTCAGGAGACCGTTCTGGAGTATTGTGCAAGATTCAACAATGTATATAACGCAATACCGCAGAACTTAAGACCTCCTCTTGATTTAGCTTTGTATAAATTTCCTGATGGTTTTGACCCTGATATGGCATATCAATTAAAGGAAAGAGCTCCTGAAACCCTTGAAGATGCCCAAAAGGTTGTTGTCACAGTAGAGGCTAACCTAATTGCCAAGAGGAACAGGGAAAGATTGGAAAAGAGAACCACCTTCAAAGAAGAGCCCTCAGCCTTTGATCAGAAACTGGATGCAATACTCACTGGCATGAAGAGGTTGGGTGACAGAGTAGAATCAGTTGAGAGAAAGTCATCATGGGAAGCACCACAGAAAACCCCTATCAAGAATCCCAATTTTAGGAGAAATCAAAACCCAAACGTTGGCAAGGCCAGTTCAGATCTAGAGATAATACCTCCATTCCAGGAAAACTATACTGAAACATCCACTTCAAATGAGCAAGTAGATGACACCCACATTAACCTGATGGGCCTGAATGATGAGCAACAAGTTTTTCTGAGTCAAGAAGATCATAAGGATGATGACATTAAGCAGTTCCAAACCGAGTCAGGTGAGTCATTTGACTTTAAACAAGGTTATGACACAGCTGTTTATGAAGTTCATAAGCAATACAAGCTAAGAAGCAGAACTGTAAATGTAACAGAACCTGAAAAAACAAAGGATAGCCTGCAGCCCAAAAGAGCCATAGTCACAGAGCCACATGACACAACTGATTCAGTTACAAATGAAGTAACAGTTGAAGAAGTTACTGAACCATTTCCCTCAAAACAACAACCAATGGCTGCATCACCTTTGCAGCCTAATCCAAGTAATA